>JBAFWW010051007.1:17369-37733 GCA_036873685.1 Agapornis canus
ATAATAAATTAATTTACTTTTTTTTTTTTTTTTTTTTTTGGTAATTAATAGGGGCCCATTCAGTAGGAAGTTCTGCACTGTTTTGTATTCCCATAGTTTTATTGTACTCTTCTTATGCAGTATAAGCACATCTGACTACTTTGGGCCTGATGTGCTGTGCTGTGGAGCGTCCCCCGTATTGTTTTAGATGTACATTGAGTAGAAGGTCTTGACAAAGGCATTGCGCAAATCAGACAAGCTGCAGTTAGACGCTGATAACAGATTAGTTGGGCCAACCCTGAAACAGGGAATTCCATTTTAATGATTATTTTATTTGCTATTTCATTTGGCTCGGCGCCCTCTTTTTCCCACAAAAAGGCTGAGAAGGAAGAAATATCTCCTATTTCATCTGCAGTAATGTAAAGCTTTTAAAGGGTTTCCAGTTTCTTGAAGTTCAAGTGCTTTTTATTATTTTGGCCTGTGGTGGCTGCAACTGTTATTTAAAAACAGCATCTAGAGAGGTGTTGCTAACAACTTTCTCTAACAGTGAATTCACAGATAGACTGTATGCTAAACGAGAGATCATTTCCCTGCTCTGGTGCCGAGAGTGCTCTGAGATCCTTTGAATGCAAGGCACTCCAGTTAGATGTATCGTTTTTCCAGTATTGTAATAATTGTTATCTTCACAGTGAAAGAACAGCTAACAAAGAACATTAATATTTCTGTACCTGGCAATTGTAAAATAGGAGCTTCATCTACCTCTTCGATTGTCTGTGTCCATAAAATGAAGTCTAAAGAGTGAAGACTGTACAAAGAATTCCTATACTAACCAATCATACAGAGAAATGTATCTACACTTGAAGCATAGGTGCTTTCTTTAGGCATTGTGTTTGAAAACTGTGTTTTGGTGTGTTTCTTCTTTTTAATTAACCATCAGGGCTTGTTTTGTTTTGTTGTGTTTAATAAAAATTGCATTAATTTTATAACGTAGAAGATGGTTTGTATTTTTGATCTGTTTGAAATAATGGGCTTAGAGTTGGGTGTGCATCATGGAGATAGCTTTCTCTGTCATCAGCTGCTTTTTCCCAGATGCAATAATGTTACTTGCTGGTTTTCTGCTTCCAATTCACAGGGATTTGGCAGTGCTCTTTCTAGGGTGCCATTTTAAGGCTATGCTTCCCTAACTCAGATTTAAACATATTCTCCAAACCCTGTATGTCAGGGTAACTGGAGACAAGGTCTTGCGAAACAACAATAAGATGCGAATGTGCATTTGATACCTTTGTGTTAAAACTAAAGAATGTGATGCCAATGCTTTAGGTGCTCCTATAGGCATCTTTAAACCCAGCAGTGATAAATGAAATCAATTTGCAAGGCTACTCTTTCCTTTTTTTGTTTAATTGATAAAGGATCACTTAATGATCCTAAGGTTCTTCCATATGAAACAGAATAAATGTGAAGTTGTACCAAAGATGTCAAGCTGCATTCCTGGTGAGACTTTTCTGAAGCGATCAAGGTTTCTTCTGCTTCTTGCACTAATCATTAATAAGTATGCTGTTGTCACAGCTAGAAAACTTTCCTATTGACACTTCAATCATTTTTAAAGATCCTGAACGTACAGCATGTATTAAAGTAACCTTTTGCACTCTGTTAACATATAAGAACTGCTAGATTTTTAGTGAATGCCCAAGCAACTGGATCATGAAAGCATTACCTTGTGCCAAGGGCATGATGCAGAGCACCAATTCCTTTTTAACAAATAATAAGAAGTTTGACTTTTCATTTACACATTCTGCCAATTGCTAACAAGTTTCCATCTTGTTCAAACACTGGATTGATCCTAAGAAATTGAAAATATTGATTTAACCCTCTGCCTGATTTGTGCTGTGGGCACCTGCTAGTACAGTCTTAGCACATTACAATTGCTTGGCCGTAATTCCTCAGGGGACCACTAATAACTACCACATTTGTCTTTTCATCTTCTGAAATTATGCTAGCAGTTGTCCAAGTCAATTGTGATTCATTTGATACTGCTCTCCTTCAAGACATATTGCAACCAAATAGACTTGCTCACCAGTAATATATCTGATGACATAGTTAGTTCTAGTTAATTGACAGAATGATTCAGGCTTTTATGGATGGCATTAATTGGTCCCTGGTGTCCATGCAATAATTGACCAGACAGTGTAGGCTACATTAGCTTCTCATCCAGTCAGAACAGTGGTAAGATGAGGTAAATGTGGTACAAATGATAAAATGGCTATATTTTAAATCAAACATTTATAAACTATAGAAGTGGGAGATTGTGGCATCCAGAGGGTCTGAATAATGGGAATACATAAATGTCCACATTCAAGGGTTGAGTTCTCCTTTTTTTTTTTTCCCCCACCCAATTAACACATGTGGTAAGTCACATTTAAATGCCTTAATGGACTCTGTTTGAATTGTGGTTTAATGTGTAAAGTGAAGTAGATAGATGGAAGGGCTGCTTGTGGTGTTTCAGCTTCTGTGTGTTTATATGGTAAAATTTTAAGCCTGGTATTAAGTGTTAGAAGGAAGTTACAGGTGGGAGAGCCACTTGCATTCCTTATTTTATTTTTCCCTCAAAGAAAAGGAGGTGACTTGTGGAAGCATTTGGCATGTCCCGGTGTATAAGAAATGCAGAGTCTATGCTCAAATAAAAAGTGCAATTTGCTAGAAAAAAGTGAGATGAACAAGAAGAGTGATGTCAATACAACACTAACTTGTCACAGCCATCCTTGAAGAGGAATCATCCACTTATTTGTCACCTTGTACTTTCCTTACTCTGTAAGAAAACCAGAAAGACAAGCAAGGAGTGCCTTCTGGGTGTGACTACTGAACTCTCAGGTTTAGAGAAATGTGAATGAAAAGAGTCATAGAAACATAGAATAACTGGAATTGGAAGGGTCCAGCTCTCTGCTCCTTGCAGGACTATCTAAAACTAAACCATGAGGTGAATACTAGTACCATAATTGCCAAATACTGGTAATGTAGGGTTTTTGAGTTTGAGCTGGTTCAGGGATATTTGTGTTGCTGGCCTGTTGTGTGGTTTATAGTGTGCCTATCACCTTGAACTCTGTTATAGATGTAGATTTTTAGGTCATATTGGAAGAAAAATGCCCAATTTAGTTTTTAGTGTCTCAATGTAGGACATTTTTTTGGAGCTTTTTTAAACCTTGAAGGTATTTTCTTGCTTAATATTTAAACTTCTGCTTTGTTATGATTATTCCTCTGTGTATATTCCCACATATCAGCTCAAAAAAAAATCCTGCTTCTCTTCTGTGTTCATGCAACTCAGATGTCCTTTCTGCTTCTCTTCTGTCTTTATGCAACTCAGATGTCATCCTTCACGCTGAAGGCTGCAGCACTCTTGACTGTGCCCACAAAGCAGCCCCCAGCTCAGTGTGCTGCTCTCTCCACCTGTGTTTATCAGCTTCTTTTACTTCCACTGCAGTGGGTATGTCCTACTCTGTGCTAACTTTGTGAGTACAATGTAGTGCCAGAGCTGGCCTGCTAACCTCTCCACATACAGTACCCACAGCCGTCTAGATTACAGCCTTCTGAAGCACACGAGAAGCACTTTTACTGTGATTTGTAGGAAATTAGTATGTCAATAACAGATAGGTTGAGCTTGTTTGGGAATAGTCTCTACCCTCAATACAGAGGTTGCTGTATTAATAAAGAATGCCAGCCATCACCAGCTTTGATCACTTTACTCACTTGTTGCATGTCTTTTCACTACTTTATCCTTTTTGCTTAAATCTGTCTAAGTTGTTAAGTTGTCACAACATAGATCATGCATTCCTTCAGTGTCTAGCTCTCAGAGGGTACTGCCAAGAGCAAACAATAAAATCAGTTGTTGCCCTGCTTTATTTTTTATGAATTGTTGAATGTCCTGAGCTCCCACTGATTTCAGTCTGCTAGTGGAAATTGAGGGCATTCAGGGATTGCTGGGAGACTCAGCCTTTACACCATATACACGCTGATTGCCATGTCTCCACGTTGTTGTAACTTTTTCACAAATCAATCTTTCCAATCTACTAGTAATTTACTGCTCTCCCAGATGCCTTCAGCATGCTGGTATTTGTTTTTTTGGAACTGAAACCTGTTGCAGGTTGAGGGGGTTGATAAAGGAAAAATGGGAAAGAAAGTCTTCCGGAGCTTGTCTGTCCCTGTCAACTGAACTACATTCAAATGAGACTTTTTCCTAGGTGAAGTAGTGTAGTTTCTTTGTTGTGTGTTGGATGTTTATACTTGAGGCCCGTTCCTACATGGCACTATAGGTATTTCTACCTTATCAGATGCAAGCATGTACCATCCTTTGGTTTAGTGTAATCTTCTTGGGAATACAAGAAGACCTGTATTTCCATAGGTCACTTGAAGATTATGATCCTTCAAAATACCAATTTTATGCAAAGGATGTTATTTCTGGATAGAGAACCCTGCCCACTGCTTAGGTCAAATTTAATGTAATCTGTTATTGGATGTATTGGATTTTATGTTATAGAAAGTAATGTTGAACTTTCAGGCAAATGATTTCTACTCAGCCCAATATAGAATACTAAATGGTTTTACTTCCCACATTTTAGGGAAAAAAAGAGACATTTATATGAAAGAAAGCAGAAGTTTTAAAGGTGTATTTTATGACAGCAGTTTAAAATCCCCTGTGTTTATAATCAAGCTTTCATTATACAGAAACACCTTAAGATGCCACTGACAACAACCTCAATGAAACCTTTCAAATTCTAAGGAATACAATTGACCTTAAGGGGGTTTAAGCACAGGGATTAAATATGACTAATTTATACAAATTTCATTGGATTTAAGATTCTCAAATTAGAATGAATTATATAGTTGCTGCAACTTGGTGAAATTTGCTTATCCCTAAAGCCAGACAAATATTTATTTAGCGTTATAAGATCAACAGTTTTACTATCTCAACCTCTTCACCCATAAACATTTTGGCATTGTAAAATATTAATAATTTCTACATAATCTTAAACTATTTTAAGCCAAGTTTAGTACGAGACACGTGTTGGGTATGTGAACCATCAACTACATCAAAAAAACCCCAACCAGATGCAGGAACTGGGATTGTATTTGTTGTTTTTGCCTCACTATTGTCTCTGCCATAAGGAGCTTTATCCCAAATTTCTGTTATTGTCCCTGTTCAAGCACAGCCCTGGAACTAGAAGTTTAGAAGAGAAATCTTTTTTGAAGAAGAAAACACCTTGATCACTTTATTCTCTTGCTCTTTTCCTGTGATCTTTACTGCTTGATAGAGCGATAGAGGATTAAGATGGCTGAGATGAGTTTTCTTTAAGCATAGTTTGCAATTACGTTGCAAGCAGCTGAGCTATAAATTCAAATTTGAATACAGTGAGATAAGACTCTCTCTCTCTTGAACTTTTCTTTTGTCCACAGCTCCAAAACAGTCCACAAATGTCTGTCTGTCAATGCGCCCATCACTTCTGCAAATTCTCCCCTCAGTGTTAACCAAACTGGAGGGTGATGCTCTTCAGGAAGCATAAGCGAAGTTTCTTGAAAAATGAGGAGAGTGGGTAGGTGGGAGAGAGCATCTTGCTGGGGATATAGTCTGAATATAGTCGGCCCTGGGAGGTGAGGCATCAGCTCATTATTTGGACCCAGAGCCATAGGAAACCAAGGCCCCTTGATTCTGCTGCTCTCAGAAGTGCATGCTTGTTCAGACCTAATGTTGGCAGCAATGCAAGGACAACTCTTAATTTAAGAGATATTACTGGCAGGATGGACTATGGACAGAAGATAACAGTTGGCAGCTCTTCAGCAAAAGCAGAGACTCGTGTGAGAGACCTTAATCCTGCTGAACCATGGTCCCATGCCTCCCCTGTGCAGTGTGTGCACCTACACCACCAAGTACCTGCCTAGTAGGCATAGATGCATTCTCTCTTGTGCAAATACCTGGATATTTACACCTGTCTTTTGGTAGGCAGGCAGGAGCTCAGGAAGGTACAGAAAGAAGATAGACTGAGGTCTGATTTCTGTGGAGATGCACTTTCTCAGATGTACAAGTCAAAGTATTTCCACTGTTCAGAGGATCAGCAAACAATTCAGGCATGGAAGTTTGTGAACTAATTTTTAGAGCTTAGCTACACTCTTGAAAGACTTACACACATAAAAAGGTCTGACGTCTTCACTTTTTTTGTAATCTGGAGAATAAAAAAGAGCCCAAACAAAAGCCTGCTCTAAGGGCAGATGCTATAATAGAAAATAAACATTAGGATGGAAAGATCTGAGTTACTGAATTTTAAAAACCTGTGCAAAGTGGCTTGCATTCTAATTGAAGTTTTAATTAATCTAGTGGAAATGGAAAGATGAAGAAGCAGCCAAGGTTATAGTTTTCAAAGCACTGTAATGACACTTGTTTTCAATAGATTAACTTGGCTTTTAACAGACCTAGAGTAGCAAGCACTGACAGGTGAGACAGGCACTGTGTATGAGTTTCTTCAGCCGGAAGTGAGTTCGCAAAGACTCAGGCAGTTCGGTTTCAGTCATGACACTACAGAAAGGCCCTGTATAGATTTGGAAGGGAGTTTGTCTGTATTGACTTAAGTTTATGGAAATAATTGCATTGGCTGTGTTCTGTTTCATCAGACATGCACACTGTACACTTGTGTCTTCAGCTCTTTGCAGCGGCGGCTCTGGACAAGTATTAATGTGAAGCATGAGAGTTTCTGAGGGACCATTTTTGTTACTCACCTCTATGTTTCTTCAGAAATGCTGCACCATATCTGCAAGCCACGTGTCTGATGTGATTAAGAAAACACAGTTGCAGGGATTTGCTTTAATGCTTTTAAGAGTGTCCTTTTGATATCTGAAGCTTATGTTGTATATACTCTCTTCAGGATGACCATAAGAAAGATCTGAAAACAGGAAACCATTACTTAAGATGATGGACAAAAGCTGATGTGATAAAACTGGCATACGATAATTTTGGTTGGCATTGTTACAGTGCTCTCCTCAGCCTTTATTCTGCTAAGTATACCTGAGAAACAGGTGCCACTTTGTGCCTGTGATCCTGTAGAAGTGGGGAAGTTCTCCAGCTGGAGTGAGGGATGCCAGCATATTGCCGTTTCTGTTTCATTCTGGATTCTGAGCGAAACTGGTTTTCTTTTTCCCACTCAAGATCTTGTTGCTGGTGTCCTTTTAGATGTGAGTTGGAAGGGACAGCTCTGCTTTGGATTCAAAATCTCCCATTTAGTTTTCATATTCAGCAAAGGATTCAAGTTAACACCATTTAACAAAACACCTACCTTGAGGCTGTAGCTTTCACTGTAACATGCAGCATCCTGATGGT
Organism: Agapornis canus; assembly: GCA_036873685.1. Lineage (NCBI taxonomy): Eukaryota > Metazoa > Chordata > Aves > Psittaciformes > Psittacidae > Agapornis > Agapornis canus. Next base: position 24,706 of record JBAFWW010051007.1, read on the forward strand.
TCCACCTCTATCTCCTTTTCAGTACCATTGTGCTGGACCTTTGCATAAATTCTGTGTTTCCTTTTTTTGTTTTTTACAAAAAATGCAGTTGGGAACAGAAGTGCACTTGTAAGATTTTCTAGCTTTAATTCTCCTAGTAAGAGTTGGAAAGGTCATTAACTGCAAGGCATTCTTTTGCATCTGTTCCGACTTGAAATCCTCATGCCTGTGTGCACAGCAATCCCAGACAGCCATAGGAGAGATCGTTCTGCTGCTGGCTTTCAGCAGCTGTCCTGGAAGTAGCCTTTTGCCTTTGAATATCCTTTTGGCATGGGGTTACCATCTCTGCAAACACACTGCTAGACGTGGGGCTGATCTCCTGTGCAGGAAGCTGTCTCTGCGGCTCACTGATGTCCGTACAGCAGGACAGGTTCCCCAGCTGTCTAGTGGTGAGGTTTCCTTTTCCCTGCGCTGTTCCTTTTAAATTTCTGTTTTCCCATTTGTAGCTATTCTGAGACATTGTAGCAGCAATTCTTCCGCTCCTCTGATTGACATCTCTACAAGTGAAATGTTACTGTTTGGTAGAGCTGGGTTTTCTCCGTGACATGGTGCAGTGTGCAGTAGGGGTGCAGCCTGAAGTATTACTGTTGACATCAGTATGATCAGTGTTGGGGCCCCAGGGAGTGCTGCAGCGCAGTCTCCCATCTGGCTTAGAAATAAAGGAAAGGAAAAAAAACCAAATCTCTTAAGTCCAGGCAAAGGGCCACACATGTTTTAATGATAGATATTTTTTAAAGCTTGTTTGTGTTTGGGTGATAATGTACTTTAGTATAGTAGGGGAAATGAGAAACTTCACACGTGGCATCTGGAAATCCTTGAGGCTCACTACCCTCCTTGACAGCAATAACGTGGCTATAAATTTCCCCCAACAGAAAACATGTAACTGCATTAGCCATACCAGAAATAACCTTTCATTTTGTTTTAAATGAGTGCGTTGTTTTAAGTCTTAGCTTTTTAATAGCTTCATATAAATATTTGTGAGCCTCTGAGGTAAGTAAGTATATTTTTACTTCTTGTTCTTATGTCACAGAATCATAGAATCATTTAGGTTGGAAAAGATCCTTAAGGTCATTGAGTCCAACCATTAACCTAAGGCTAACAATTCCACTACTTATTATGGAAAATCAGCCTATGGCTCAGTTTAGTATCTGGAGGGGTGAGTACTGATACATTCATATGCATCTCACAGAAGATGAAAGGAATGTCTCTCTTTCAAGCACTCTGTATAAATCTCTGCAGCACTAACTTAATCTCTTTGTGCATATGTTACAGTGGTGCCTGATATCATGTGGAATTTCTTTGGAGGACCCAATGACCATTTCTATATGTCTTTTAATAGCAAAAACCTAGTGTGTGTTAAAATGTTGATAGTGGTATGATTGCCGGGTTGAGGATGGATTTGTCAGTTAATTCAGTGAAAATACCTTCATGACCAATACATATGCTATTAAAAGATGACAATATCACAGAGCGCTTGGAGGTTTGTAAAACTAAGAAATTTGGTGCCAGGTGGACTTGGCAGAAGTTTAGGTACAGTATAGTACTCTGTATGCTGCCTGTGTTTTGGCAAAGCACAAGATGACTGTTTCTGTGCTTGCATAGGCAGAAACTTGTGAATTGGGAAGGGGGATGCTGATTGCATTGCCACTCATCTGAAATACCCTTTTGCCAAGGATCCCATCTGAATTCATACCAGTTGTCAGAAAGGCTGAAACCAACTATACAATACCTAACATTTTAAAGCCCATTTTCATTAGTTGGTGTCAGTCGCATGCCGGTGATGCTCAGGACCACTCCCTCACTCAACACTGCAGTTCTCTATGTGTCAAGGTGCATCCAGCCAGCCACTGGCCAAGTTAGAAATAAGACGCAAGAGTTGTTCAGGGTTTTGCCCATTAGGAAGTAACACCAGCAAAATAATCTTCCCATGGCATGCGACAGCCTGTTCATTAGGGTAGACTCTGTATGATATGGACTGGGCAAAAGGGCAGTGATCTTTCAAGCTGATCCAGTGTGGGATGGAAGGTTATCCTGGAAACAACTGAGAAAGAGGAAGGATTGGTGTTACTTGCCCTTACTGTTTAGGAAGAGAGGATGGGGAGAGAGGTGAGAGGACAGAGGCGGAAGGGGAGAGAATACATTGAAAGAGGGGAGATAAAAGTGCTTAAAGAGCCCTCATTCAAAGAAAAATTAAATCATTTTAAGTGCTGTAGACTACAGATTACCATATCATCAGATTAGACTGATAAATTAGTTGATAAATTTACACGAGCAAGCTAGGGGCTTGGTAGGAGTAGAAATCACAAAGTTACATAAATGAATGTTGAATGCAATTCCAGATCTGTGTGTATTTAAACTTTCCTTCTTTGCTGCATGAGGTTGCCATGCTCACAGCTAATGCCAGTGCACCCACCAAGGGTCTAGTGACATTAGGTGGGGGGACTGTGCTAGAACATCTTCCCCCTGTCCTTGTCCTAATGCCAGCCCTGGGCCTACAGCACCCAGCAAGGGATGCTGGAGCTGCAAAGCTTAAGTCCTTCTGCCCCTCATGAAATGTTTGTTGTTGCTGTCAGGACTAGAAGGCATTGTGGCTATTCAGTATAATAGCCATGCTGCATGGACATGGACAGAGGGAAAGCTCATCAGGTACAAAGTGGAACTGGTCTTTCACACACCTTTCTCTCACTATTTTTGGAGAACTAGCCTCTATAATGGGCAAACACTGTAAAGGGAGTTAAGGGGACTCAACAAGGAAGCACAGCAGAGCTGCAGCTTGGAAGCCCAGCCTCCTCTTCCAGTCCCATGTCAACAGTGCTCAGCCACAAAACAACCCGACTGTAAAGTTTCTCTCCTACTGCATCAGGCCTAAATAAAGTGGGATTAAGAATTACACATGCAACTGTGTCTGCACTCCATTACTCATTTATCCAAAGCAAACAAAGAGGTTTCCAAAGGTATGCTTTTTGTATAAATGTTAAGTAAAGGCATGAGCTGGGAAGCAAAAGAAAGCAGTTGATTTACTATAGAAACAAGCGGTAAAAAGATTATAAGTAACTAATTTTTCTTTTGGTTCTATGGCATTTCCTACCCCTTAAAAATTATTTTTAAAAGAGCCCTCCCATCATCCAGAGCAATTAATTTAGGTAAAATGGTTTATAACAAAAATTCCAGATGTTAGGACTCTGAGGCATTTAGTGGATACGTGAAGCAAAAGTTTCTTATGATTCTCTAAGACAATTCTGCAGATTTTTAAAGGCACAAACGGATGTTTTCAATGATAACAAAATAGCAACATTTTATTTACACTGCTTGGGAGGTACCATGGACTGCTGGAGTAGCTAGAGACTGCAGAGCGGGGGGCAGAGGGGCAGGGGGGCAGGGAAGAGTCAAGCAGGCATTTTTCACTCTGATGAATGAATAGGTTATGAGGAACACTTCCAAATTTCAACAAAATATCTTCTGGTGCAGTGTTATTTGGTTACTCAGCTCTTCATTGCTGTCTCTCGTAGCTAAGCTTCAAAACAAGCAGCGGTATCTTCTGTTCTTTGTCAGCCTGTTGTGTTCTCGTATCTGAGTTCAGGATGACATTTCAGGTTTCTTTTTTGCTCATGGGCTGTTGTCCTTCACAAGTGCAAGGGTATTGTTGAGGTATTGTTTAGCTGGAACATCAGAGACCCATATGGGGCCAGCAGGGGGGCAGGAATGGGCAACTGACCTGGACAGGTTCATGTCACATCTGGGAGTATGGACAGGTCTTTCTTTTCAGCATGCTGTGAAACTGGGTTTGCAAGAAATGACTTCTCCTGTAGCTCAAGTGTGTTGTAGGTCTCTCTTGTGGCTTTGTAAATGGAGCAAAATGTTTATTGTACTGCAGCTAGAATGACATCGTTAGCTATAAAATCCCCACAAAATGTTACTTTGTGCTTGTGAAATAACTTGGAAACCAAGGTTAGTGTTGGATTTATCCCAAGCTCTCTCATACGCCGGTCAAACATTTCTCCGCTTGGCCCATCTGCTGTCAGAAGCTGTCATCTAACACAAACCAAGTCCAAATACCCTGGACATAATGCAAATTTAAATACCTCTTTGCACCTGCTGTGAAAATAAAGCATCTTAACTGCATGGGACACAGATACCAAATAATTCATAAACTAAATAAACAGTTTTTGCAAAGAGCTGTATGAAATGCCAGTGCAGGGTCTGTGGAGCTGAAAATGAAAGCCATTGACAGGGTCCTCCCTCGCCTGCAGATGAACGCAGTGCTCCCGCCCTGGGAGCCGTATGGTGGGACCCCATCCCTGGCTGTGGGCTGACATCCACCTGCTTTAGACAGCGTCTGGATCTGTCCAGAGGACCTATCACTGAGCAAGAAAAGTGACCTGCTCTCTTAAAATCTCATTATAGTAAATGCTGACCTGAGAAATCATGTCACAGCTTTTCCAGTTTGGAATGTCATCAGTGGAAGAAATTCACCTCTCTAGTGCCTCAGCTTTGCTTTCTATTAATGCTGCTATAGGGCATAGCGGAATATATCACCAGTCTGACTGCAGTCCACCCTTCAAACAAGCGAGGAGTTAAAAAACATTTGGCAGCACACACACGTGTTTTAAAATGTGCTGGATTTCCTGGAGGTTGCTTGCTGTCTGCAAATTGGATGTGTGAGCCCTGCAAAGAGGGTAACCTCCATTACTTTTACAGTTCCTGTTTGACAGACAAATCTTGGTTGCTCTCTGCAGGAGTGGGGGGAGATCATCCATGGATGTTTCTGGAGTTTATACATCTGTTTGCCTACTTGTATGCACATACGGATTTCTTTCAAAGATATTTTGTATAAACAATATTCTGTAAGGCGAGTCTTTCATTATGTTACTTTGTGCAGCCATTTCTGAGTCTTTTAAGTACCATCACTGCTTGCAATATGAATCTAGTCAAAAGAAGCTTGCAGTATTTCAAGCATCTGCTTTTTACAGTTCCTGAGTCACAAGCTTATATTCAGAACCTCAGTGAAGCATCTACACCCAATTTAAAGCAATTTTTTGGTCTTTTTGATCGTCTTTCTCTGAACTCAGAACACTTCTTTGGGAATATGTAGCTTAGAAACATGTAATGCATACAGTCTAAAATGCCTGGATCATTGTAGTTGTATACTGTTTTAATATTAAACATGGAGGAAAAGGAATACTGTTGTAGTGATGACTGAAGTGGATGTCTTAAGGAATAAACAACACTATCCAGAATCTGTCCTCTGCAAATAAGTGTTACTTAAACAATCATAGTTCCTTGAAAAATAAACTTCATTTTGCCTAAGAGAACAAACAGAACTGAAGCCACCTACTGAGAAATTCTATTTTGCTAATTTTTATCTATTCTAATGCAAATAGTGGTTTTAATCCCCTTAACTCATCCATCATGCATGGCAGGTCAGCCAGCCCATTGTCTGTGTATTTGAAGGATTCCTGTCCAAATCAGACTTCCTCAGTAAGGCTGGGCAAGTCTTCTCCTTTCCGAACTGCTCATGTTGCTGAAAAATTGCAGCTACCTTGGAAAACAGCACAGCAACTACATATGCACGTGGAAGGCACACGGGGTCTTTGCAGATAGGTTACCGCTCCGAGCAGGGGGGAAAAAGGAAGAATGTCAGATTAAGGACATCTAGGTATTTGTATAATCTAGTAAACATCTGTAGCTGATCCAGAGAGATGGCAAAGGTCAAGTTTGGGGATTTTTTTTTTTCCCTATGGGGATTTCTTTGTCTACTCTGAAGCCTAAAAATTGCTTTTTGTTTTGAAATGCATTTTGGGATGCAGTAAAAGACAGTTTAGGGTAAGTAGAAAGTAATGTAATTACAAGGCAGCAAAAAAAAATCCATATTTTTGTAACATTTAGATTTTAATTAAATTGAGCTTCAAGTAAATTGTAAAACCTTCTTTTGCTGAGACAACTGATACTGACAAAATATGAATTAATGAATATTCAGTGAGATCTCTGGATCACTCCTCTCTCTTTGAAATACGGTCTGCCCGTGTTTTTAAAACTCAGAAGAAGAAAATTAATAAACATTGCTTATGTGGAATATTTCCCAGCATGAAGACCTGCCAAACACAATCCAAGGCATTGCATTAGTGTCAACGAAGACTTTTGAACCAGATGTGTCTATGGGTCTTTTTTGTTGCTCTATTTAAAAGTGAAGCAGGGATAAAACCAAAAGATTAAGACTTCACATGAGGAGAATATCGTTCCATGCTATTATTAGGTCATTTCCCTTTTGCTGTGTAAATTAAATTGTGGTATTACTTCAATCTGGGATCATTTTATTGTTGTTGTTTTTAATACAACACACAAAACATTCTTTTCTTTGGAAGTATCATTATGATATAACTTCAATGAGTCATTGTAATTGTTTCCTTATTAGCATCCAAAGGGATTATTTCAGTTATTTTGTTTCTTGGATCTCTTCTCTGTCCTCTTGGGCAACCCAGTTACAGTATACTTTGCAGGCAGTTAATTTGTGTATAATAATACTTAAGTGGCTTATTGTAATCTTGTGTGTGTGTCTGCATACACACACACGCCCCACTAGGGCAGTGCTTACAAACCATTTTAGGAACCCTGCAGTCTTTGTGTCTTCCCTGACCTGCCTTGGAATGGCCACTTTTGTACATGCTCCCTACCCAAATTCAGAGGCAGAGCCTGGGCTCTGGAAAGGTTTGATGCAGAGTTAAGCAACAAGCTCCCTAAGACACTCGGGTGTATTTTTTTACCCCCTTCCCATTCTCTGGGGAGCTGTGTATACCTGTGTCCTTGGCTGGCTGTGGGTGAGCTAGGTGGCCCCGGCCCTCTGACAAGTGCCCATGCAGAGAGATGGGAATCCTGTGCTTGATGCAGGTTTGAGGCTGATTATTTTCATTACAGAGCAAGTGAAAAGCAGCTCCCATTCTCTTCCATGGGGCCAGAGGAGTTATTTGCTGCCTTATGTTTCCATTATTAAAGGCTGGCTAAAACGGAGTGTTTCCACGCATTTGCAGATTTGGACTAGGGAATAGTAAATTCCCTAGGTAGGATCTCCTCTCTTTACTTTAAGGCATTACATATATTCCTGCTTAAAGAGATAGAAAAAAAAAAAAAGAAAGAAAGAAAAAAAGGTGGAGGGGGATCAAGGGAGTGTTTGCGTTAGCTCACTTGGCAATTAAAAATACATAAGTGAAAGAATTGCCATGATCTTGCCCAAAGGGCTATAATAAATAACATCCTGTATTACTAGTGCATAAAGTGTGCTCTATGGTTTTGAATGCAATTACTGCATTTGTTTTTAGGGTTGTTGGTAGGGCTTGGTTTTGTTTCTGGGTTCATTGGGGTTTTTTTTCCCAGGATTCTAACAGTGGGCATACAAATAGGTTTATGTTTCTGTAATTGCGATAAGCATATTTTAAAAGTCACTGTTTGATTAACTGTAAACATTACCAGTGCAGAGGTTAAATGCTGTTGCTCAAGTCATTCAGGGAAATGCAGAAGAAGTGTAAATATGGTAGAAAAAGCTAAACAATATGGCAAAGGAATATTTGCTGACTTAAGAGTGCAGGATCAACACCAATATTTTTCCAGTGATGCTAAACCTCTTGTAACTGCTAAATTGGATTTGTAGTTGAATGAAGTATCAGCTGCTGTTGGACAAGCCCATAAAGGCTGGACGGCTGGCCTTTTGTAGGCAGGGCTTAAAGGACGATTGATATGTTTTAGCACTTTTGGGATTATTGTGATTAGGAGGAAGCCATTCTGAATGATAGAGAAAAGGGTGTAAAAAACACAGTCCACAGCTGGTAAGCAGCATGTGTTTGCTATAAGGAGAGGTCACGACTAGTTGATCCTGCTGGTTCTGGCGTTGATTGACAGTCAAGAAAACTTGATATTATGAAGCAGACCCTTCTCTCTCCCCCCTGCTCTCTCCCCACCCCCCCTTTTTTTTTTCTTCTTAGGGAAATGATGCCTTTGTCGCATAAAGTCAAAGTACTTTCAAAACCTGGAACGCTCACCGGTTGCAAGCTAAATAAATGTTCAGAGACACAGCTGCAAATTTGGAGTTGTTAAAATATCATCGAGAAATTAGTATTCAACCCGTATCTGTGCGAACAGTAAATAGGAGTTGCAGAATTAGCTCTGGTGTTTCTGTGTTTGCCTTTTTCACATGTGCTAGTCTTAACTAAAAACGCTCTTTGTTATATAGTGGGAAAATATGTGCTAAATACGTGGAGATTTCGAGTTTGCTGAACTTGTTAACTATTATACCTCCGGTACCTGTAAGATATTTAGCGAGGAATAATGTGTGTAACAAATATTTTACCATCTGGAAAACAGTTTAACAATTTTATTTCTATTAAACACCTGCCCCAGCAAACACGTAGGCTACTGCATCTTATCTCCGCTTCCCATTTGGAAACTTAGGGCTTCCTTTTATTTTTGCCCCCCCTTTTCTTTTCCTTTTGTAAGCAGCCATCCGAAAGCTCGCAAATGCACATTTAAATAGTTGGATCTCTGACTCTTTTTAGTGGGGCTGCACCTCTTTCAAAATGTGAGTTTAGCATACCACACAGGAAAGAACACAAGCTTGCCAACTCCCGCTGCGCGTTTTTTCAAGCCTGTGAAAAGAATGAATTATTCAGCAGTAAGCATGCTTACAGCTGGCCATTTGGGAGCTTTGATGTGCGAATCAGGCGGTTGCATGAATGCCCTTATTGTCATGTTATGTGTACACAGTGTGTGAATTATTGAAAATAGTGAGGCCTGAGCCTCATCTGGTAGAGATTACAGTGCAGGCATGCTGGGTGAAGGGCTGTAATTGAAAATCCCCAGATGCTGTTTATTTGGCCTCTGTCACGTGGCCTGCTGCAGAAAGCTTGTCTGAACAAAACGCTGCCCGCCCGCTCGGGCAGCGCCGCCCAGCCCCCTCGGCAGCCCTCCCGAGCCCAGTGTGCGCACGACTTAAACACCTGCCCATAGTATTTTTAAAAGCTTAAATTAGATTTGCCTATAACGTTTAAATAGAGGATGCCTTACTTAGGGGTTTAAACTGCTTAGCCAGTTGTTGACTTGCAGAGCTCTTTTATCTACAAGAGGCTTTTTTGTTAGCCAATTTAGCTGTAAAGCAGCTTCGGAAACCGGCACTGGCAAATTCTAGGCGAGCTCGCCCAAAGCCAGATATTCTGCCGGCAAAGCACCAGGGCTGAGCGCTGCAGCACAGCAGCTCTTCCTCTGCGGACTGCAGGCCCGGCTGCCCAAGGGCCCCGTGGCCACCTTCTGATGGACGGAAGTGTTCTACCCTGCAGACGATGGCCACATATGGACCCCACAATGTCGGGTGGGATCTGGATCCAGCCCGTGCTCAGCAGTGAGACAAAGGGGTCAGCGCCACTCACAGGGGCTGTCTTGGAAGAGCCTGAGGTGCAACGAGCTCATCAGCAGGCACCCCGCCAAGCAAAATTCCCATTAGCTCTCCAAATTTGGCCCCTGGGCACCCATGCAGCACTTTGCAGTCACCAGGCTGTTGTAGCACCTTTGAGCAGAGGCGACCAGGGATGGAGTTTACCATAACCAGCTGAAAAGGTTTGCCGTGAGCAGGGCTTGGGAAGTGAATTGTTTGGTGCTGGTCTGTCCCTAGACTTCATGCTCAGGAGGCAAAATACCTGTTTTGAGCCAGAGTCTCTTAGAACTTGGAGGAGTTAACAGTACAGCACTGTCTGAAAAGGACAGGCTTTTACTTGACTGTTAATTCTTTTGTGGAGTATGAAAACTTTTAAAAACCAGCTCTCCATTTTCAGGTTGCTGACTGGCTTGGTTTCCCACATCGCCTGTTTTTATCACATTCAGATGGTGCCCATTGCTGGGAGCTGGGAGGGTGGAGGTTTAAGTTGTGTCATTAATGTTCTAAATAAAGACACCCACCTGCCATACAGCCAGTGGCTCCACAGGGTTGTGATGCATAGGCTTGCTGCCCTGTTGCCAATGGGGACTGGGTTTGAGCAGCAATGTCTGTGGCCGGGACCAAGGAAAAGGGATCTGTCACGGCTGGGGGTACGTCCACAGCTCATGTACATCTCGGCAGAGCTGCCCGTGGTGGCCTGGTGGCTCCTGTGCAGAGGTGATGGTGCCATCTGTGGCGTGTGAAGGGGTTGCCAGTTATGGCCTCCTCACTCAGGAAGTGATTTTCATACCGGTGTCCTTGCCTGTGCTGGGCAAGTGGGGCCAAACCCACCCATCGAAGCAGCAGTGGCACCTGAGATCCTGGTGCAGACCTTTGTGGGGGCTGATGCTTGGCTGCGTTAGGCTGTTTTTGGAAATAGCATTAGCGGAGGAGGCCTCTGTGCACAAGGGCCCTCTGTAAGAGCAACAACTGCCTCCCCTGGGGAGAGGCGGGTGGGAGCAGCCTCTCTGCAGCTTTGCAGCTGCTTCTACTTATTTTGAACAAGAGCAGAAATGTCAGCCCTCCACGCCGACTGCGAGGTGTCCAGCATCGCCGCGCACCCTCTTGTTCAGGGTGATGCTCCTCAGGGATGCAGCCGTATTTTGGGAAGGTGAGGAAGCCTGTGTCCTGCTGCTTGGCAGGAGCAGGGCTGCCCTGGGGGCTCGGACAGCTGTTTCCTAGCCAAACCCCCTTTTTACTTTCTGCCACAATTAAAGATGTTCTGCTGTGTACAGTGCCTCTGCCACAGCAACAATGGATAGAGAACTGGAGTTTGCAATTGTACTGGCAGTAAAGAAGGGCATGACAGATAAAAGGATTTAAAAGGGAAAAAAAAACCAAAACAGCAAAACACATAAACCCTCGCAAGCAAGCAAGCAAAACACACAAGAAGAAGCCTATATAAAATATTTGTTGTGGCCCTCTCCAGATCTTTTCATAATCCTTGGAAAATATTCCTGTGCTGTGAAGATGTTTTATCTGATTGTGCCCTTCCCCGTGCCTCTCTTTGGTACCTTGAATCAAAACATTCAAAGTAGAGACTGTCGTAGTGGATGACAAGAAGAAGGAGCTGAACATTTATAGTTCCTAAACCTGACCTCTTCTGCCAGGCAATTTCCCAGAGATATATGACAGGGAGGGAGAGAGAGGGAGGATGTGTACGGAAAGTATTTCCATAGCTGAGCTCTTCTTAGAGAAAAACAGTTCTATTTATTAATGAGTGTTTTTCACCCTAAGGTTTTGAAAGGGCAATTAAAGAAGTTCCTTGAGCTTCATTTTGTATAAAAGTTTTCTCATTCCCAAGAGGAGGAAAGGGTGGTTTAGCCTTTTTTTCTTTAAAATCTTCTCTGGGCCTTAGCTGATTGGGAGATAAGGTCTTTTCTGCTAGTATCCATGGAGGTTGGTAAAGAAGAGCACCAGTGTTTGGTAGATAACAGAAAGGCTGTAAAGTTGTAGTGAGGGACATCTATCTTGTATATATTAGGCAGTGCTTGTTTTTTATGTTTATGGCTTTTGGTAGTCTAAAAAAGGATTTATTTCTTTTCAGATCATTGTGTCTGGGCAGAAGGTATTTAGTGAGCTTCATGAGGCTACAGTATCTCCTGCTGTTGTTAAACTTGATGCATGTTGTTGAAAACTTGGCTGTAAGAAAAACATAAAGTTGTTGTCTTGGCCACTTTGCATGGTTTCTTATAGAGTTCCTCCTCCCTCTAGGTGAAGTCAGACCATTCCACCCTGTTGACCCTTCTCCAGCAAGGCTTCAGATAGACCTCATCTTTATGGGGAACCAATCACTTTGCAAACCCACAATCTTGTTAGTCATACCCCCACCAGGCTAGACAGTGACTAGAGAACCCCAGCTTGGTTCAAGCCAGAGCACTTCAGAGGACTGGTGCTCAACTAGAGGTAGCACTTGACTGGTATTTTGAATAGTACAATCTAGACTTTCAGTGCTTGGTGTTCTTCATAAAGCTGCTTTTCCTGTCAAGTGCCTACCAGCGAATCTGAGCTTTCCTTCAAAAATAGGTTTTTAGCTCTCGTGACTGGGAAGAAAAGTGTAGAACCTCAGCTACAGCTGAGGGATGCATGGGACTGACTTAGTGGGCAAGAGATGGCTGGAGTGACCTGTGCTTGACCATGTATCTGAAACATCTTCAGTGTAGACAAAGAAATGAGAGATGGGAACACATCTTTTACATTACCTTGTAGAGTGACTGGCTGCTAATGAGGACAGCCTGACAATGCTTTTTGCACAGAAAACCTATTCTGGGTGTTTAATGTATGCACATACTTCAAAGAAGGAGGGGGGACATTTCCTAATTAAACCAAAATGTGCTTTCATAAATACGAAAATGTTCATACCTGTTATTGTATTGAAGATAATGATGATTGATGAATCTCACCAGATCTCAGAGGCTTGCTGTTGCAGGCTAACATCCCTTTGGGCTCCATGTTGGCACGTGGTGAAATTCATCTTCCTGATTTTCTTTTAGTTTTTGTGCACCTCCACTTTCTGCTAGTCTGGTACTCATTAGAGGGATGCTGCAGAAGCATAGAAAGTATCAAACAAGAAGGTTTTGGAGAACTCTTGTCCAAACCACATTTAGTATCACGTACATCATTGTATACCTTTTCCTCTCCCCTCTCGTTTCTGTGGCCTCAGGCTCTCAACCTCTCATTGATTCCTTTTCCCAAACTGTATAATGTTTTTCCACTGTAGAACTTTTCCATCTACTATAAATGAAGAGTAGAGCAGCGCTATTTCTGTCTATGCCCAACACCTGCAAATGAATTTGCCATCCTGGCACTGTGAGGTACCTGCTGTTGCTGTGGAAGGTCATAGGGGGTGTTTTGGTTTAAGCCCAGGCAGTAATTCAGAACCACGCAGCCACTCACTCACTTCCCCCTCCCCCCTTCCTTCCCTTGCTCCTGCATGGATGGGGAGGAGAATCGAAAGAATGTAACTCCCACAGGTTGAGTTAAGAACAGCCCAGTAACTAAGGTATAACACAAATCACTGCTGCTGCCACCAATA
>JBAFWW010051008.1:1496-15071 GCA_036873685.1 Agapornis canus
AACACCAGCTACTAAGGAGAAGAAAAACTGACTGCAACTGCTGAACCCAGGACATGCCACTTCACTTCTTCCTATATAATATTCTTCCAGTTCCCTGTGTTGCTAAAATGCCACACAGTCTTGCATCATCAACAGATTTCATCATCTCATTGCTACTTTTAATACCAAAGTGACAATACTGGAAAGATAAGCATGCTTTAGCTCATTCTCCAGAGATACAAAAATTATATGGTGAATGTGACACTGTACTACTATCTGTTCCTCATTACCACTGTTGATTCACCATCCATTTTGGTTTCCCTTGATCAAAGATATTCAAATATCATCTAAAAAAGTCAGAATTCAGTAAAGTACCTGGAGTTATGCCATGTTTAGTTAAATGATGCTTTATTCTTACCTGTTTAAATGATTTAAAAAGATGTTATGTTGCTTTATGGACAATCATACCATTTGCAATGCATTTTGAAGGTTCAAGTAATATTTTGCATAATTTTAAAAATTGAATGAGTGCTTAAATGTTTCATATTAATCTTTAAATATCCTAAGAGGTTCTGTTCTAATACGTGTTAAACTACAAAATGAAGAAAAAGTGCTAATGGAAGTAGCTAGGCTTTCTTAAGTTCCTGGTAAATTCAAGAGGAGCAAAAAATATTTCTAGTTAATATTCAATTACTATTTAAGCAGAAATCCGGATTACCGTACAGCTAGTCTCAAAGGAAAAGCCTAGTTTATTCACATTACGGTAACTCTTTCAAAAAAAACAAATGAAGTGGAGGAGCCTTTGTTCTTTATTTACAACTTCTTCCTCCAACCTATTTAAATACAAATAATATGCACAAAGAGAAAGATAACTAAGATAAAACACCCTAAAGATAACAACACTATCCGGCTGTTTCAAACTTTGGATTAACTTTGAAACAAACAATGTAATTGTTTGGATCCTTTAGAACCTCTCTAATTAAAAGACTCTCACCAAATATACTGCATTTTAATAATATACTCATAATAGCAAAGGGGCCTGATAAATACAATGCAGTTAAGCTGTAAGGTTTTCTTCCATTTGTTTTTTTTTTTTTCCTTTTCAAAGACTTGTTATATTTTTTCTTCTTACTTTTCAATTCAGTTGGAAACTTGATCCAAAAACTACTGCAAAAATGAGCTATTGAATTTTCCATTATATGAACAGATATTACAGAAGTATGAAAATCAGAAATACACCAGATTTTCCAAAAGTCTAACATTCAGTGACAGTGAAATTGTCAGTGTTTTGTCTGACTGAAAGAAAGGTAGCTCAGAGCTCAGCTAAGTTTTATACTCCAAACGTCCCATGCTGAGCAACAGTTCATTCTGTGCAAGCACTTTTGCCTTAGATCAATACTGCTCCTCTTGCCTACTTATTGTTTCAGTTTATACCTGTTGTTTCTCACCTACCACCATGTACCACCATGAAGAGCCTTGCTCTATCTCCTTCATAACTAGCTATGGGTTCTGGGAGCTACTGTTCACCTGAAGCCACCTCTTTTCCAGGCTGAACAAGCCCACCTCCCTCAGCCTCTTTTCACAAGGCACATGTTTCACTCCCTATCCACTGAAATTACTGCAGTTTAAAAGTAACTTTCCTCTGTCTGGGGACCTAAAAATGGATGCAGGACTCTAGATGGGGTTTCACAAATGCTGAAAACAGGGAGATGGTAATTTCCCTGGACCTTCTACATGTGCTGACAGAACATAGTGCTGATTTATTCCCAAATTGCCATCTACCCTTAGGTCCGTTTCAGAAGAGATGCTACCTGGCCAGTCAGGTCCCAGCCTCTGTCATTATTTCAGAGATGTTTCAGTGCTGTGACCACAAGCAGAGCCCTAGTTCCTCCTGTTTGTTTCTCAGGCTGCATACACCTGGGGTTGGTGTCTTTCACCCTTTTTCTATGATTCTTGTTCTCTTTTTCCCACCAGCATGCCTCCTTGCCTGTCTACACCTGCCTATCATTTTCTCGCTTAGCTGTGGGCTGCAATATCTCTCCCTAGATGCTATTGGTTTAAAGAACTCCTGAACATGTTAGTCACCCTGCTTCTGATGGTTTTGCCCCACTTTGTCAACCAGATTCCCATATTCCTATCACTCCTCAACAACCTTTGATCCTCAGAGATCTTATGATCACAAAAAGCAAATCCCTGCCAGTAACATCAGATGTGCAACCAGTTATAGAATTCCCAGACTTCTAATCCAGCAGCAGGATGAGGGAAACACCATATAGGTTGCATGCCCTTCACCCTTACCCCCAGAGTCAAGTAGTCAGTCTTGATATGGTAGTTTGTGTGAAGGGACAGCAGAGGGTAATAGTCCAAAGACTAGACAAGCCTGTGTCAGTGTCTCTGCAACTTCTTGGATCTGAGTGCCTGTCAAGCAGCAAACTTCTTTAGACAGCAATTTTTATGATGAGAAATCTACCTCCCTAAGAAAGAAACCTCTCTGCCATCACTTGCAACTTCTTGGTGCTGATACAGCTCAGGCCCAGCTGTGATGCCTCCTCAGCCAGAATTATTTCCCATCATCTGCTACAAAATCACTGAACTTAATCTGTAGTGGAAGATCTACAGGGGAGAAGGAACCTTACTCTTGTTGCAAAAAATCACAGTATTCCAGCGTTTCCCTTCACAGGGCTCTCCATTTGCCAGTGCATCAAGGAGAGATTCTGGCTGTTCCTCTCTCCCTTTTAACCTTTTGCTTCTTCAGGGTCTCTGTGAGCATGCTGTCAATTTTATGAACATGCTTTTTACCATTTTCCCTGATGCTGTGCAGGCTGCTTACATTCTCCCACAGGTCCTACAAATCTGCCATCAGTGCACACATCATGCAGGCAAGGAGCTCATCTCCCTTGAGCCTAGCCCCAGGAAGAGGCCAGGTACTTTCTATACCTTGTTGCTCCTCAGTCTGACTGAAAAGAGGCTTTTGCTGTACCTGGAGTACCTGTTTTGGTCAGTGACAGAGCACCTGCCCTGTGTCATGTCACACCCATAGCTAAGCCCTCACACACTGCCTTCGTCAGAGTATCCAGCTCCTTCCCATGCACCCCTGCTCCAGGCTCGCCTTCTACAACTTGCTCTGTACCACCAGCTGAATGGATACTTGACACTCCATTATCAGGTGTCAGCTGAAGGCCAGAGATCAAAGCACAATGGAGTCGCTGAAAGAGGTAATTCAAAACCGCTAGAATTTTTGAGAAGTAAAAGCCTCTCCTAGCTACCTTTCTGCAGCAGCAGCAGCAGCATCCCCTCCCCTACACCTCCTCCCTGAGCTTCCTGGAAGAGCAGCTGACTATCTGCCTTACCATCATACATGATTTTCTTTTTAGGTGAAATGTTTCTTTTGCCTAGATTTTAGGGTCTAAATACAGATTCTCTTATCTTTGCTTCTGCTTACTTGAAAGGAAACCAACTGGGTGACAAAAACATCCACTATGAATTTTCAAGTACAGTCCATTTGTGGTTAATTTATATTAACCCAGCAGGATTTTCATCAACAGATATTTATCCCACTGCATGTCCTTTTCATGTGGCTTTCACTGAAAACTGATATTTCCTGGAAGAAGAAATGTCTTTTTAAAATGGAATGAAAAGGCATTAGAAGTATAAAGTAGAAGTATAAAGACAATTATGGCAATTATGTAGCAAATTAAAGCTAAAAAAAAAAAGGAAAAAGAAATTTTTTTTTTTTTTTTTTTTAAGTTGCACAGCTGTATTACTGAAGGAAAAACAAAGTGACAGATGTTTTCAGCAAAGCATAGCAACAGTACAGCTCTTGGAGACTCACTAAAGAACTTCTAAACCTGTCCATAGTCTTTGCTTCAGTGTTTCACTATCAGAGAAAAACTTAGATTAAGGGGATGTGGGAGAAGTGGGAAGGAGGTCTTAGAAATTTATCCTAAATTTCAAATTTCTTTCTAGTTACAAAGAGCTAATTCAATTTTAAAAGCACGTTTTTATGAATCCTCAATGACATGAAATGCGAGGAAGTAGTTCATTTCAGAAAAAACACTTCATAGAAATGAGTCTAATTATAGGTAAACAAACCAGCATCAACCACCAGACAAACAGGCAAAACTGAAGGGTCTCAATGGAAAAATTGTACACTTCACCAGAATGGACTCAAACAAGAATAAATGCAATGAAAACTACACAGACCTATTTAGAGATTGGAAAATAAATGTAAGTAAATGCAATTTTCCACAATCTCATTAGGCAAAAAAAGTTAAAAATAAATTAGCCATTCTTAGCAGAAAGAATGCCTGAAATATTAGATCAGGGACAAAAACGTTAAGTCACATACTTCACAGAAAAGTGGCTGTAGAGAGATTTAATCCAAGATTAAATAATTAAGTTAAGTATCTGGTACATAATGCACCTTCAGTCATGAGTATTCAGCATGACTTTTATATATTATTCCTTTTCTAATTTATGGCCATTTAGTAATGACTCCTGACGAGAAGTTCATGGTCCATTCATTGTACAAAATACTTCATAGCAGAGGAAGAAGCAATATCACAAAAAAAAATTAATGGATACAATAAGAACAGCAAGTCAGAGGAGCTGGAACAACAGTTTTAATTTTCAGTGTTCTCAATACAAATAAATGGATTTTCAAAGCAGTAATTAAATAATTTTAAATAGTTTGATTTTTCCAATGTCTTGAAGAAAGATTTTACAAGAAACCAAGCTTTGTAAACAACACATAGATTCATAGAATTGTTTAGATTGAAACAGACTTAAGATAACTGAATACAAGTCCCTCACTAGACCATGCCCTTAAGTGTCACATTAACAGATCTTTTAAAATACGTCCAGGCATGATGACTCATGATAACCCTAGCCACTTCCCTGGGCAGCCTATTCTAATGCTTGACAACCCTTTCAGTGAGATTTATTCCTTAATATCTAAGGTCCTGTGGTGTAACCTGAGGTCATTTTCCTATCACTTGTCAGTTGGGAGAAGAAACTGACACCTACCACACTATGGGTCTGTGTGAAAGGGGATACTAGCAAACTTCATTCCTGTAATAACTCATTCCATTACTTGTCAGAAAATGAAAGCATGTAAGTTAAAAAGTCATGAAAAAGTTATTGTAGAAGTAGAAATCAAGTTCTCAAACTAGAAGAAATGTACCAAAAACAAATTCTGAAAATTAAAGTGAGAAATAAGGCAAATAAAATGACTTGTCATCACTGCGCACTTAGCTGTACTTTCATCAGTGTGTCAGAATGGAATACTAAAGAAGTAACAAGACAAAAAAAAAAAAGAAGCAGAAAATTAACTTTGTATTCTTACTTCATGGTTACTAAAAAAAATAATTTTTTTAATCCTCCTTGTGGGTAACAACTGGGAAATTCTGTTTGGACTGCTGCATATCAAAGTATGTAGTACCTGGAATCACAACATTTCCTAGCTACAGGTGTTCCAGGATTTATATTCTATACTGTAATTTTTTGACTCAGGCATAATTTACCATTATATTTGATATTTATAGATTAGTACACACAAAATCTGGTCTGTTTTGTTACTTGGGTATTTCCATTATTGATATCTGATGGAAAGTCAGGTATAGTCATTTATCAGCTGTATGATTTACTCTAAAACATAAAATGGCAGTGTCTTCTACATGTTTTCTAAATAATAGCATGCATTAAGAGCCACCACTGGATCAATTTCTAAATCATGGAATACTGCAATGGTCACAACCTTCTTAAAAACTTGGGGCTTTTAAGCTGCTTAATAAATTCAGAACATGAGGAGATAAGGGTTCAGAAAGCACTCTCCATGCACAATTTCAAAAACCACACCATGTATCACCCTCTCACCTAGACCCATTGTAACAGCTGGTGATGAGGACAGATGAAACAGACACTCCTACTACAACATTATGTAGTTTTGATTGGGTGAGGGCTAAAGCACTGCTAGGTAGAAACCATCTCCTGTCATACATCAAATTGTGGTGTAAAGTGTTTGGTTACCGATATTTTCATCATTTCCTCTCTTGTGTATTCTCATATGGCCACTGCTGTCTAGGAATACAGACTATATATATCGGGCCACACAGTGTATTTCCTAATAAATGTTTAGTAGTAACAAATATATTTACACTCTATCAATGCTATGTGGAATCTATCTGGATTCTGACAAACTTACTCAATACTCCATAGTCACACTTTTTTGAGGGGGTTACCCAAGCAGTTCAGTGTTAGTACCTGTGGAGTATCTGACTTTTAAAAGCTGACCTGTTGCTAAACATGCATTTATAAATATAGAACATATACATATATATCAAATGTAAATATATCAAAAATATATAATTTTTACTGTTCATATTTTCTAATAAGCTTCAAGAATGTACTTTCATGTGAAAGCATATTCATTGCTCTCACAGATATTGGCTCATAATACCTTTGCTCAGCATATTTAGCAACTACAGCAAGAGTCCTTTTGCTGAAAATTTTCTTGATGTCAGTCAGTACAGAATATGTAGATACCAGTTCCTTGTCTGGCACATAAACAGCAGAAGTTTCATACATGTTAAGTGCCTCTAGTGCAGTACTCATCTAATTAATGGACACAAACAGTTGGATATATCTACATCCTGTTTTCTTTAAACACAAAAATGAAAAACATAAAAAATAAAAATTACACATTTAGCATTTACTGTTTTTATAAAATGTATGTGAGTACATATTTTAGTTACAGCATATAATACAGTTATACGGTGTATATATTAACAGAAAAATAATTCTAATTATTGCAATGTATGCACTGTGTTTCTGCATCATAGCTTACTAGTTATCTAATTTAAAAAAAATCTGCAAATAATTCAATATTATGCTGAAAAAATTTAGTATCTTAAGATATACCTAGGTATTTAAGAATGCTGAGAAAGAGGTACTTTTTTATATGTTTCGATACCTACAAATAATTCAAAATGGGAATTTTCCTCCTAATTCTACCCTCAAAGTTATAACTTCCAGTTGAGTTCAAATATATCTTTCACAAAAACATTGAAGGGACATTTTGCATGCCCATTCTCTAAAGATAATGGAAGATTTGGAGCTGCCATTAAGAAAAAAAAAAAACATTCTTCCTTCATTTTGGCATAGTTTATTAAATAAATCTTCTGATTCTGACATATTTCCATTCATACTAGAATAAATCTAGAGTTACTCCAACTAAATTGATCAAAATTAGACTAAATTTGTGAAGGGATGACAGTCTCTCACTTTTAACACTTCTTAACTATCAAAGGTCTTTGTCTCCTACCTATTGAAGGCTTTCAGTGAAGTTTAAAACAGGTCTGTCTGCACCAGCTTTAATGTGGTTGTCTGAAGAAAAGTTAACCTAACCCAGTGCAATGTGGGATTAAACATAAAATAAAGAGTAAACATCAAGTTTACTTGATGGGATTAAACTTTACTTGTGGGATTAAGCATCAAGTAAAGAGATGGGAATAAAAGTTTTGATGGATGAAACGGGAATGGGGAACAGTCAAGGTAGAACGAAGTTGAGCATTTATTTCTTTAAAATGGTATCATGGTTTAAGGCCAGGCCATAAGTCAGCCACACAGACCTCTTGTTCACTCTCCCCCTTTCTTTTCCCACCATCCCCCCCCTCTTGCTCCCAGAGGGATGGGGAGGAGAATCAAAAGAATATAACTCCCATGAGTTGAGATAAGAACAGCCCAGTAACTAAGGTATAACACAAAACCACTGCTGCTACCACCAATAATAATTATGTTAAGGGAAATAACAAGGGAAGAGAGTACAATACCACCTGTCAATACCCAGCCTGACTGAGCAGTGATCTAGCCCTTCTGGGTAACTCTCAGTTTTTTCATCTTTATACTTTGACATACATGACCTTTTCAGAACACTGTACAGAGTGATCACTATAATACCAAGGATGAATTTACCCAACAGTTTTTATGACTCCTTAGGGTACGGGATAACTGGTAGGTCCTAAAATCTGAAATATAGTAGTTAAAATATATATATAACCTTCCTAATAATTAAAAACCAAATTTGTTTTTTGTGGAAGAAATATATTACATGAGTAATGTCATCATTTTTCATACAGCTGATATATAAAAAAGAATTTTCAGCAACAGACAGTAGATATATATCTATATATATATATATATATATTGCTCCTTCTTTGCAGTAAGAGAGCCTCTGTAAGAGAAGTAAGAATCCTGAAATATACCACAGAGCTTTGTCATTTTTTCCATCAGAGAATTAATTCCCAGAGAAGTTTGCCAAGCTTCTTACCAAAAATATCCATACAATTTATGCTTCAATCATGGCCAAATGCTTTCAATTACATGAGGACTAACAGGAACCTCAGCAACCTCTCCAGTAGACTATTTCAATCTCATTACTTTTATGGCAGTACATGACAGGTAGTTGTTGAAATTGATCTCTTTTATGAGGTTCATAACATACTCTTCAAATTCCTGTGCAACTTCAGATATTCTTCTTTTATCAAAGGTCTTAAGACCTTCAAGTGTAGTTTGGATTTTTCTACACTATAGCTGGAGTCACTACAGAGGTAGTGACTGCATATTAAAATTCTTTAAAAATATACAGGCATGTATATGTACATTTGGAAGTGCATATGCTCACACTTCCAAAGAAAAACTGTTGGTTTATAAAACCTTTTCAATACCTTCACAGGTTGAGTCAATGTAATTTTGTTTAATTGCAATGTCTGCTAAAAATCAGAATCCTCATCATTACTAATTGGAAGCAAGCTAGCAGCCAATTCTACTTTGAACTCTCTTTCAAACTGCTTCAAAAATTGCCAACCTGTGACACTTGTGCTGATTTTTTCATGACTGCTGTTGTCTTACAGAGTGTGTTTTGGGAAATCTGCAATTAAAATTGTTCAACTATCTTTGACGTAGTCAAAGAATGAAAGAAAGAATGCATTGTGTGGCCAATATAATAAAGTTGGTAACCTTTTCTTTGTGCAGCTTGCAAAGCCTTCAATTTTGGGGCAGAAAGCTGACATTTTGCATGGTAACTTCTGTATGAAATATTTCCCTGCTTTCATCTTAATGAACTTGACCAAAATACAGCCAAATTATAGGAACTCAAATCATTAAAGCTTGCACAGTCATGCATTTTTTAGTTGATTTTACCTGCTGATGTGCCTACAAAATCATTAAGCATGTCCAAGCTTTTCACAGATCATGGCAGGCTAAACTGTGCCTCCACTTTTTTTCAAAAATCAATTGAGTATGCTCCGGTCCTAAGCTTAAAGTGCTAACAGGTATTTAAAGCCCTGGGTTGGAAAAATGCACAAGAACAATTAGCCTAATTAACAATGCAAAGGAAACTTCCTAGAGACAGAGAGAAGACAAAGAGACAAGAAGACAACAAAATTTTGGACGTGAATTAGTTGTGAGAATGTGAGAATGAGATATGAGATCTGTTAAAGCAAAAGGTAGGAATAGGAAAAAAAGAGGGACATGCTGAACAAGATAACTGAAAAATTAGCTGCTGGGAGAAAGAACATACACTAGGAAAAGCACAAAGTAGATCAGCATAGGACATATTCTAAGAATGTTTGGATGAGAAAGTAACTGTGAATACAGGAATGCACTCACAATGACATCTAAGCTTCCAACTAAGATGTAGAAAGCAACCTTCTGTTAGTTCATAGAAGCTGTATGGATCTGAACACCTGTCTTTAAAGTCACAAATTGCTATTTATATTCTATTGCCTTTTAAAGTTTGTTTCTTCATTCTTTGAGAAAGAGAAGAGGCCCTTTACCAGAAGGTTATCAGTTACATTAACAGTTTCAAATCATACCAGCTGGGAAGAAGTAAGTACAGCATGGCTTCTGTCATGATTGGATCCACTATTCTCCAGATCATGAAGACATCCTTTAGCTAATTACAGAATGTCTGAGTCTTTGCACTTTCCTATATTTGTTATCTAACAGATGTCCAGTTCATTGTAATCCCCCTTGAGCAAATAATAATGTTGTCCTGAAATTCTTAACACTTGGTCCAGTATCTTCTTTTGTTTGTTTTCCTTTCTCTTCAGTGTTCAGGGTTTGTAACAGATACTTATTACCATTTCTCTTTCACTGTTATACCATCTGTATGTGGAATAATTTGCTGACGTTTCACACTTCTGGAACTTTTGAAGAATGGCTGAAAAAAATTAGGAAGAGAGATCTGGAAAAAGTAGACATTAGCATCTGCACAGTTAGTGAAAACTAGAAAATACATACTAACTGCCCTGAAGGGAAAGAAAATGCAATTTCCTTCAGCTTAGAAAGCATCACTGGCATATTTTCCTCACCAGACATTTTCTCCTTACTCTTCAAAAAAGGCCTATTTTACAAAGTTTATTTTACAAAGTTTGTTTTAAACATGATTCTTTTGTATTTATTTTTATCAACTACTAAACAATAGTAGCATGCCCATAGAAGCAATTAAGTTATGGAAATTAAATCTGTGAAGCTGCATACCTGTTGTCAATATATGAAAAGTTCTCAAAAGGTAATTAACTTAAATATACCAAAACTTACATGCAGCTTGAATAACTGTAATAAGACAAGATTTTTTCTCCTGGGTCATCTTCAGTCCTTGGAAAAGAGCTTTCCTTAATCTAGGACACTGAAAAAGTCTAACTGTATTGTAACTATTTTATTGACAAACTTAAAGAAGTAATGTGATACTTCATTCTCTTGCTGCTCAGGTTTTTCTGGGCACCACTGTCCAAATCTCATACAGTCTACCTGCAGTCTCTTAGGTTTTTGACTGAGGAAGCACAGTTTGATGTTCAGGTCAGCCCTGTAACAGAGCATAATTCTGAATTACTAAAGGTGATTTATCTGATGTAACTTTAGCTATTTAAAAGTTAAGCCTTTCACCTCAAGATATTTAAAATCAGCAGAAGAAAGGAGACAGGCACATCACAGGGGAAATTAACCACACTTATCAATCTTTTTCAAGATGGGTGATTATGTAGCTACTTGTTTCTCTCGACTTGTCACTAGATTACAATTTACTGTAGTCATCTACTTTCTAAATAGCTGGTTAGCTTAAATACTTCATCCCACTCATGAACCCTACTGAAAACCTGAAACGTAGAACACAGCCCCTGTAAATACAGAGAAATAGTTAAGCATAGTGATTTCTATACATTTTTTTCCCCCCTTAAACTAGTCTTTTTAAATGGTGTCTCTATTCTCTTAGGAAAATGTATTCAAAGAAACTACAGTAAATACTGGTTTTGTTGAACAGGCTTTTCCACTATGAAGACAAAAAAAGTAGGAGCATATTTCACTCCTTTAAAAGGTTAGCAAACTATTTTGTAAAGTGATTTCCTTGTGGCTCTCCAAAACAACTGGGCCATTTCTATGCAGAAAAACTGCACAGAAGATATAAGGGGACTGAAGTCTTTTGAACCAGCAGCTGTGCTACCTGCAGCTCTCCATAACAAGCAGACAAATTCTATGTGGAAACAGAATGAACACAAGATATAAAAAGATCAAAATTGTTTGAACCAGCAGCTGTGCTACCTGCAGCAGTTAATCTTCCCTGGCAATCTGTTAGAGACAGACATTCCTCAGGCGAAGAGTACTAAGAGGCTTTTGCTGACTGCTGTTCCTCTGAGAAAAGCCAAGTCCAATTCTCTCTTCATATTACTGGAACACTTAAATTGTGGAGTCATATATATTGGGGGAAAAAAGGTAATTTTCATCTGCTTTATTGGAAAGGACATTTGTGACCAGTTGTTCTGAATAAAAGCATATTTACAGCTCATTTCTTAATCTAATTTTAATTTAACTAAATGTTAAAATATTTTACTATGAAGAAGCTGACAACACATAATTTAAAATACATAATTATAATAATAATTTCTGATTATTTCTGTATCCCATATTTCACTTTCTTCACATACCAATCTCAAAGGCTTTACCAGTGATACAATACTGGTTTTAGTGAAAATAACCTCTCCTCCCCTTGTCCTAGGTTCTCTTTTCATAACTTTGTAAAAACACGTGTAATTTTTCTGTCCTCCAAGAGTACAGAGTTGCAGTAGCTAGTATCTCTGAACAAGAGCTGTCAGAAAATTAATTGAAGATATTTATGTATATAATAAGGACTACTAGCAAATGTAGCTGTCTTTCTTAGTTTCTAATTTCAGCTGAAGAAAACACAGAAGCTATAAGCCTGTCTAAGCTTTGCTCTAGGAGGGAACTTGACTAAGGAAGAGATGACTGTCAGTCCTTTCAACCTGATGAAATCTATGTTGATTTTGGTCTTAAAAGTGTTCTAAATTATTCTAGTCTAAATTAAAATTATTACACAGTTTGTATTTTTTGGAGCATAAGGCTCAGATATGCTCTATATACTGAAAAAAGCTGGAAGAAATGCTAAAGGTCTGGGCCATATGGAAGTATACCAAAAGCTGTTTCAGGTAATTTTTCTCTTTTGCTGAAAATAAAGACCTATGTTTTGTATTTAGAAGTTCTATACGGATAATAACTTTATCATTGAAGTGCTTTTGGGATACTTTTACTGAGGCGGATTAAAGATAAAAGTAGAAGAAAGTTATTCATAGGATTTGAAGAAAACATTTTCAGAACACTATCCAATTCTCAAGAATTCAGATGATTTCTCACATCCTGTGAGAGCTCTTCTTGTTATGATTCATTGTACTGAATATATCAGATTCTTCATCTTCTTTCAAAAGGTTGTGTCTCTCATTTCTTAGTGTACACTAACACTCCCTGCAAATACACCAAATCCACAGTAATTACCATTTAGGGAAAATGAATCCTCAAAACTAACAAATGCACTAAAAAGATACTGTATAATTCATGTCTCAAATCACTTTCAGAAAGAGACACTAATGAACATACTTGTTCTTCATCAAGAAGGAACTGACATTTTTATACCTAAGAACTTGGTTTAAAACCCCAAAATCATCTCCTGAAGAAATTGGCTAAGAATGCAGATTTACTAAACACTTTAGTTTTTCTTCTGGATATTGCATATGGTATTGGATATTCCATGCAGGGAAAGGCTGAGTAATGTAGGGTGCTTCAGTCTAAAGAGGTAAGTCTTTAGGAGAGAGTGGGACATGACAAACATTGATAAAATATAAACTGTTAGAACCTTATTCATTCACTGTCTCATCAGTACAAGAAGAGATCTTTGATGAAAAATGGCAGCTTCAAAACAAAAAACAAACAAACAAAGATGGTGTCTCTCATACAGTGTCTGGCTATGCTGTGGAATTCCTCTTTAGAGCATATTGTGGGTGATAAAACTTCAAATATATTTAAAGGAAGATTAGTGGAAGGAAAATTCACTGAGAATTAAACACACCAGTGTCCTGGGTTTAGCAGTAGTAGTCAATTTTTCTCCTTCTTTAGTAGCTGGTGCAGCACTGTGTTTTGACTTTCAGCCTGGGAACAGAGCTGAAAGGACTGAGGACTTTGTGAGCCTCATGCTCTGTCAGGGAGGAGGGGAGGCTGGGAGGAAGCAGGGACAGGACACCTGACCCAAACTGA
>JBAFWW010051012.1:0-12046 GCA_036873685.1 Agapornis canus
CCCCCCCCCCCATCTCAGTTGTTCCATGCAACCTTTCAGTCCTGTTCTAGTCTGGCATTCATCGCAACTGGTATTTTTTTTGCAATTCCCAGCCAAAATCACCAGTCCCGGTGCTGAACCTGTAAAAGAATACCGATGATGCTCTAGTAAGATGTTACACTAGAATTGTAAGTTGGGGCTGATGGAAACAAGCTGAGCAGGCTGATGAGAAATGAGGTTGAGTCTGGCATTCTTTATCTGTAAAATTGTGGCAGTACAATTTCCTACCTCTTGGGCTGTCAGAAACATTCTTCTGCCATCAGTGGGAGCAGTGAGCAGTGGAAACAGAAGCACATGGTCTGCTACTTTTTCCATTCTTTATTCACTTTCTTTCTTTAGTTGTTCTATCTGGAATCCCATGTCCTAGCTTTCTTTGGCCTTGCTCTCTTGAATTTATCACAGTCATGAAAAAATAACTCCAAAAAAAACAAAAGCTAATGAAGAAAAAACCCCAAAACGAGAAGCGTTTTTAAAGCAGAAAAGAAATAGCTAATTTATATTGCCTCCCTTGCTAATTTTTGGTGGACTTCCTCACAGAACCATCCTCACCAACGTTTTTAGGGAGTTGGACTCTCACTCAGCTGGATGGCACAGCCACCTTTTCCCCACCGGAGGGCAGCCAGCACTCACACCGAACGGCATCTCTGCCACATATTCATCTTGGCACTACACAAGCTGGTGGTAAAAAATCCTCTGCCCCTTAAACTGAGAGTATCACTTCCGACAGTACAGGAGTCAGAGAGGCATGAAGATAAAATGGAAAAGGAAAAGGAAGAAAGAGCTTCTGGAGCTATTCCAATGCTCTTCATTCGAAACCAATGAAGAAATCTTTCATGCGTAAGAATCATGACAGGTATACATAGCTGTAAGCAAATAGAGATGAGAAAGGTTGTGTTGTTTTTTTTTCTTTCCCATCTCTACTACGCTTCTCTGTAAAAGAACCACAGAGACTGAGCATGGATCATAGACCATTGTGAGATCCACATGGAGGTCCAGATTCTGCCAGTAGGATTCCAGACTAGGTTCTCAGCCTATAGCTATTTTATTAATTGCCCCTTCTTGGCAAGTTCTTCTATTTCCAGGGCAATTTCAGTCAGTTTTTGTTCTTTTTCTCGGTTGTAATCTGCTTCGCTTGTAGCTGCATCTTTCTCCGGTGCGTTGTTTACAACAGGAAGCAGTTGTTCTCTGCAACATAGAATGGGTTTTGGAAAGGAGTCCTCATGAATAGGGATGAAGAGGATGGTGGGGAAAACCTCACAACTGAAACGGCCACCCCAACCGTGTGGGCTGTTCTACCTGGAGTACTTATTGTGGCATTTCAGTGTATAATGGGGGATAATAACCCTGATGGAAATGGATACTTCTCCCCAAGCCTGTAGTGATGGGGCTAGCAGCAGTGGTTTTCAATGGGAAGAGGGTAGATTTAGATTGGACAGGAGGAGGGTATTTGTTACAAGGAGGGCTCTGGGGATCTGGGGCACTGGAGGCAGTTGCTCATGGAAGCTGTAATTATCCCACGTCTGGACCGGTTCAGGGTTTGGTTGGGCTGGGCTCTGAGCAACAGAGATAACCAAGAAGACAGGAGACCACATCCCTGCCAGGCCCCTCTGGTTGCACACAGAGAGTGTCTCCAAATGGTGGACGGAGGGTGGACCCACAGGCATCTGTGCAGCCCTCCATGCCCTGGCAGAATTTGCCTGTGAACTCTCAGAAAATCCCTGTGAGGCTGTGCAGAGCTTTGTGAAGTCACCCAGATGGCATACTTACTGCCCTTACCTTACTTTGCCCTTGCCACCTGGAAGGTGCAAATCAGGTGATGGACTGGGGCAATGAGCAGCATGGGGGGAGTGTGGGACATCTCCTCCTCCAATCGATTGCTCTTCATCCTCTTTCTCCTCCTCCTGGAGGTACTCCATATCAGGGATAGCCAGCCTGTTCCATGGGCAGCATTATGCTCAGGTAGATTGGGCAACAACAGAAGCACCAGCTCTGGGGTACATGGGAGGCACAGGTCCACAATCCCCTTCCTGTCCCTATAGTTCTCTTCTGGAGAAGCATAGTGCAAATGGAAACAAAGAGGCTTCTCTTCTGTGTTTATTTACAGCAGTGCCTACCTGTCGTGATTCTGGGCTCAACAGCATTCTGCAGCATGAAGACTATCCTAGGGGTATGCATCCTACAGGTGGAACAACTGGCAACAAGCATTATTTCACACAACGCATCTCAATGATGAAGCATAAACTCTTGAAGTCTCCAGATTGACTTGCTCATGCATGCATGGCCTGCAGATGCAAACATTCATATGCATATTAAGAAAGCTCTAAGGTACTTGCAGAATCTATCAGAACAAATCAAGCTTACAGTCATAAGTTGATTACTTACCCATCAGGTACTGAAAATTCCAGAGCGAGTTCAGATCTTTGCAAGTAGAAATTACACATGTGTATTTGTTAGCAATTAACTTTAGTTATGTCACAGCTTAAAATCGATGTGCAAGGCAAGGGCTTCATGACTGAACTCTAAATAAATACATGATATGTTTGGTTCTTACAGAGATTCATATCTTTTCTTTTTCAACTAACTACCACTGCTGACAGGAAGAGGAAAAAAACGTGATTCATACTGAATGTTAGGCAAATCGAGAAATCAAACCTTGATGAACTTAGCTGAAATTTAAAAAGTTTCTAAACATCACACAAGTGAGACTCTGGAACCACTTTCAGTAAGGAGTTGGGAAGAGAGCCAGTGAAAAGTTCTAGCTAGCATCAGCCTGGAGGAAAGACTCTGAGATGACTTTTGGTAAGTTTACAAAAAAGAATTTTATGGTACCATCTTCAGTTACAATGAACTGGGATTGACTGACCCCAAATGTCACTTATTGTCACTTAAGTATATGTAAAAATGTAAAAAAAATGCACATATGCAGACAGTAAAAATATTTGTAAAGGTACATATTGCGAGAGTCCAATAGGTACGGACTAGTTGCTGCCTTCAAAACTAAACATGACAACTACTTAATCAGGAAAAAAAGAGAGAGAGCAATCTAACAGTAAATCAGTAAAGCCTGTAAAACAGTAAAGCCTGTGCCTACTTCACTGTATTCCCAGGGTAAATCTGTGTATCTTCGTCATGAAGTCTGGAACACCCATTCTTGCAGAGGCAAGATAGGAAGTTTTCCTGGTGAAACAGCTTTTCCATTCTGATGTCAATATTACTGCAATATCTGCAAAAGCTCTTCAGTCATAGCAAACAGGTGACTATTTTGTTAATTCCTCTCTCAACGCAAGAAGTTACTCGCAAAGAACTTTTAAGTTGTGATATTCTCTTGCACTTATACAACTCAAAATAAGAAATATCTAAATGCATGCACTATGTCTATCCTCAGCCCACTCTATGAGATTTAAGATTTCATGCAAAGCTGTGTTTGAGCAAATGCATTCCTTGACCTTGAGTGGCCTTGAAACTATTTGTGAACTTGCATTAGGAAAACATGCGAATGAATTAGCCTCAAATTACTCATAGTTTGGGAGTATAGGAATAGTGTAGTTCTGTACCCACCTTGTACCTGCATCTCTAAAACCGTTTTTGTCCAGGCCAGAGGACTCTGATTTTGTTTATAACTTTTTCACTTATTCTTTACAGTGAGGCTTCTGGTTGTTCTGTCTCCCCAGTTGCAATACCATCTTTAAATAGATCTACTCAGAAGTTGTTTTCTGCATTGCCAGTTTTAGAATAAACAAACAGCATGGTGGTGAAGCGATGGAATGGGTTGCCCAGGGAGGTTGAGTGCTCCATCCCTGGCGGTATTTGAGGCCAAGTTAGATGAAGCCTTGGGTGACATGGTTTAGTGTGGGAAGTCCCTGCTTATGGCAGGGGGGTTGGAACTAGATGATCTTAAGGTCCTTTCCAACCCTACTATTCTATGATTCTATGATTCTAATTAAAAAGCTAGTGAAATGCCGAATCTTTCTTAGAGTATGCACTTTTGAGAAGAATATCTAGCATAAAATCTTACTTCAAAAATTGTAGGATAGTCTGTAATATTGAATGTAGAGAAACTCACAATGAATTGCTTAGCAGAAAAAAAGGATAAAGTGACAATAGCTCAAAATAATAAAAAATTAAAGGAAAAAGTCATCATGTAAATAGGGGTGAAACACATGCTAAGGCTTCTGAGAGAAATTAACCATCTAGAGCACTTTTTGAAATTAGAAGCAATGACATGATGCAGAGGAAGCTTTATGCTGTAGGAGATGTTTTATTCTTTAAAATATTCTTACCCCAAAAGCTGAGAAGTGAAAACCACAGTCTTTGTAACAGCAATCCTTATGTGCCAGCAGGTGGAAGCAGATACTTAGCAAGTCTTATCTTCCCTGCAATGCAGCTGGTAATGTCAAACTATTAATAACCAGACGGTTTACAGCAGACCTTCTCCAAAGTCTTCCAGAATCTGAGAGGTCTTGCTATGAACTTTGAATGTACCCTGTGTGTAGGCTTGTGTGTGAAAGGCTTTCACCAAGAAATCAGAATAAGAAAACCCATATCCTTGTAGGTTGAAGGTTTTTTCCATTTTTTCAGTCCTATTTCATAAAATGGAATAATTTATAAAAGAAAGTTATGTTTATGTCCAGTGTTACTCTGAGAGGCAGAAAATGTGAGTTTAACTCTCCTTTGAGAAGGATACAAGTAGATTTATGTATGCAGCAAACTAGATAAGCACTATAGCTGTTTGACTACAGGAACAAGCCTCTTAGAGGGATGGTTGTTCCCTTTTCCTTTCCCTTTCCCTTTCCTTTTCTCCTTCCCCTTCCCCTTTCCTTTTAGTTTTCCCTTTCCTTATCTAATAGTAGATATTTCCGAAGGAACCTTTATGTCACATTTAATCTCTCATTTTGGAAAGTGAAAAGACATTTACCACAGAATTAATTTCACTTAAATTTATATGTAATAGCACATATCAGAGCTGGCCATGTAAGGCTCATTTAGGAATCAGTAGAAAAAAAAACCAAAAACACCGGGATGAATCACATGAAGTAGACAAACATCTTAAAGTAGACATACAAACCGTGTCAGATGGAATATTTCCTGTGATAAACTGCAGAAAGAATTCCAGATTTCTAGGTCTGATATAGATATTTACTTTGTAGACATCTACAGATAGGAAAGACAAACCCTATCCCTAGTTCTTGCTTTCTACAGAATTTTAGGCCTGATCAGGTCACTCAATTGCTTGACTCCTCCAGGGTTGCCAGAAGCAGAATTTCAGGCAATGCAGTCTGCCTTAAAATGTAAAAGATTAGTTTACATCAGGAGTAGAATGATTGCTTTCCTGGATCATAGGTTTTCACTGCTGTAAAAAGCATCTTTTCACATCTAGCAGGAAGCATTTTAGCAGATGCTACTGTTCAGGCGTCACCTCCTCTGGACTTTCTATGTACAGAGAGGCAAGGTATGGAGAACTGAAAGTAGGATGTCAATCAGAAAAGGTGAAAATGTGCCAGTAAGAAATAAATGAAGAACGTTGATCCAAAATGCAGTGAAACCCATTGAAGTCCTCTTGCTTGACCTTGCTTAGTTCTGGGACTGTTCCCCAGTGAGCTGACAGCTTTACTTCATTTTCTACCTTTGTTGACTTCCAGAGACTGCATTTTGTTGTTTTCTTTCTAATATTAATTCACAAAAGCAGCTCTTATTAAAGCAGCATTATATTTCCTCCTTTTTGGTAGAATAGTGTCTGATGTAAATTGAATATTCTATTTGATACGTACAACACCACCACCACCACCACCACATCTGTGACCTTATAATTAAAGAGGTTCAGCATAAATAAGGCATTATACAAGACTTCCTAGAGTGTGAACAGGAAATGTGGTGGGTTTTTTCTGTTAGACTAGCCTTTAAGAGCTTTTGTTCTGCAGAATCTCAAGAGCTTGCAAATAATTCAGTAACTTAATCCTTGAGGCCTTTAAAAATATTTAAATTGGCCCACTTATTTTTCAGCATCAGCAAAAGATTTCTGCTTTTTTGCATGTACAATAAAACTTACCAGCCAAATTGTGTGTTAAGTCTAGTTCCAATGTAATTTCATAGCAAATCAAAGTCATCAAGAAAAGCAATTCCAACACTGACTATGCACTCATGCTGCTCTACTCCATTAGTTATGGTACCAATATTCACAGAAAATGTGTACGCAGCATGCTTATAGAAAGGAATGGAACTTAGATTTAGGTTGCAAAGCTCAGAATCACTCGAAACTTCACATTTTTAACAAATAGTTTTACATATGAGGCAAACCATACCCTTGCAAGTTGTCATTGCTTAGCAGTTCACTCTGAGTAACATCCTGTCTGTAAAGAGCTGGCTTAATCCATTTTGGAATTAAATAGTTTAAATTGTTGGTAAAGGAAAGAAGACCAACCCATATAGACATTTCACTGAAGATATAAAAAATTCCTAGCAGGACTTTGCAATAACTTAATACATCTTTGTAAATCTTCCACTGTTGCTACTTTTCACTCCCTAAAACTCTGTAGCTGCTTCTCTGGTGTACTCCAAACTGTAAAGAACTGAAAGCTATGATGATTCAGAGTGCTCTGTGTAGTCATTCTTTTTTTCTTCTTATCCTGCCTTTGCCACTTCAGGAAGATATTTCATTTTTGTGTTTTATGTCCTCACAAACCATTTGTGCTTTTATGTTCATCTCCATTCTCCAGAAACCTAAATCAGAGTCCAAAACATTTCAGTGTTGCTCAGCCAAGATATGTATGCACCAGCATAGCAATGAAGGTCCTCATACTGCATCAGAAGAGGCAGATAAGGTAGTCCCTCACTTATGGACTTCAATAGGCATTACTGCCAATTTTATTTAAAAGTGAGCTTCTTGCTTTTACTGGAATATGCTGACTAAAGAAAAGTTTTCTTGCAAAATGTCATACAAATTTGAACTTTAGTTTTCTTTGCAGTTTGTTGTCTTGAATACAATTTGAGTCTAATAAATCTTCCATATTTCATGTAGTATCCTGACTCAGTTTGTGTTTCTTATACAGGGTTACGTACACTTTTACGTAAGATTCTTTATAACGCTTTCAGGAAACATGGTGAGTTATAATTGTTAACCTCAGCTAAATGCTAGACATTCTTAAAACTATTTTGCTCCTTGTCCTAGGTTCAGGCAGCTTCTGGAATGTCTTTCCCCGAGTGCCTCAGACACTTTTATTTAGTGGGTAAAGCTATAAAAATAGATTGGGGGGGAGGGAGAGAAAGAGTTAAATAAGCTTTTATCTTGTCTCCTGTTTCCCTTTGAGGTGCTGGAGATTCACCTGCTACTGAAAAAACTTTCAGCTTTCTTTTCCCTGGTGCACTACAGTGCCACAGGGCAGCCAGGAGCATAAGCTATGCCCCAGCTAACTACTATGCTCCAGGCATGTTGGAGCGATTCTGTTCCTCTTCCTGGCCAGATGCATTAGCAGTCAGCAAAAGAGCTGTGGGAAACCTTTAACTCTCTTTAATCTTTCAATTTCTTGTACGGGAATCATATTACAGAAATAAATTGTACCCTTTGGATTAAAAGCACGGAAACATTTTAGCAATTCTTTCCTGATAGGAGACCCACAAATATTTTTGCCAGTGCTGTTCACAAAAAAGAACAAGGAGAAATTGTGTAATATTCCGTATGTTCTTAAGTATAATAGATACTATTATTCTTAGAAACTCACACTGTAAAAGAAGTTGAATGCTTTGTATATGATACTAGAGGTTCCCATATATACTTCAGCCTTACAGAAAATACTCTCTGCATTTAGAAGAATGATAGCGTGAACAATTTCTGAACTCGTTAAGAAGAGGTAAGACAAAAAAATAAAACCTCAGACAACTGATTTTATTTTTCAGCCTTCCTTTAACAGCCCTTCCCTGAAGGGTTCATCAGCTAGAAAAAGCTTTACTCTGCAAGTTAGCAAACAGCATAAAATACAGAAGATCTTTGCAAAACCAGTGCAAAATGGAAGCAAGGAAACTGACACTTTGTCACCAGCCTCAGCTCTGTAGATCACATATTAAAACAAATGATCCAAGAAAAGGCTCTCCCCAGTGCTATGAGCTATGTATTTCACACACTCTTAAGGAGAATTTAGAAATGGAAAGTAGAGACAATATTTTTCTTATTCCAGTTAAAGTATTTTCGAAACAATGCTTCGATCACCATTTCTGTGTACCATTTCTATATAAGAAAACTCTGGTCAGAATACTAATGTGACCAGACCTCTGATTGTGTTGAACTCCAGAGCAGAAAGCATGAGAAACATGACTAAGAAAAAAGAAGGGTGTGAGACAGGCATACTAAGATTGTAAAGATACATTTTTGTATTTTGAAGACTGAACAACGGGTGCTTTTCTCATTCTATACCGTTCGCTTGTGAGGGAAATTAAGCTTTATGTTAACCAGCACCAAACACCACCTAAATGCACAGATGATCAGCCTAAGAACAGGCCAGGATTGGTGATTTCTGGCATTTCTCAGTGCTGCTGTGTGTTGTTATCGTGTATCTTGTGTACTTATGGTTTGTCAGTTCTTTGAAAAGCTCGGATAATCTGGGAAGTAGAATGTCCTTGAAGTCAATTTGAAAACCACTTTTTCCGTCACCTTTTTTTTCAGATGAATGACAACAGCAAATAAACAAGAGTTTCTGCAAAGAAACATTGTCCGAGATGGGAATTCCATGCAGTGAAATTCCCTTTAGAAACTGTTTCCACTAAACTGGAAATTTGTCTCCAGCTAATAAAGTCTAGCTGTGTATTTTTTTAGTACATGATAGAATATGATTCATTTACCATTTCAGCTGTTAGACTAAGAAAGATAAATTCAAACTGACTGAAGTAGGCCAAAATTCCATGAACAGATAAATATGAATTGTATGTTGCATCTGTTAGAATAAATAAAAACCTGACGCTAACTTCAGTGGGCATATCTGTAAAGAGTTCTTATCAAGGAATGTCTGTCTCCAGTATGTGTTGCAAAGCAAAATTAGCTACTTTAAAGGTCATTAGTTGTTTACTAGAAGATAGTTAGTGTTTCAGTTATAATGACAGTCCGATGCAGACTTCTGGCTAAGCCATAGACCAGGAAATATTAATGTAGGTGTGACATTCTTAACTTCTGAAACCTTTGGTAACTCTTACAATGGGTATACAATGCTCAGTAATAAAGAACTTGTTTTGAATGCAGGATTGTAGTGAGATTGGTTTAATACAGCCACTGTGGCATTCTCATACATAGAAAACAATAGGGATGGTTTCCTAAATCCAAAACAACACTCTAGCTGATAGCAACATTTTTACCCCAATGGGACAACTCAGTGAAAATCTTTTTTAAAAAATATAGATAGATGTGTCAAATATCTTACTAAAGCATGACAGTGCATTATGAAAAATGCACACTTTTCAAGGTATAAAAACTGAACTATCACAACATACATATTAGAATGTGCTCAGCTCAAACATGAATCTTCATACTGGTGGCATAAATGTCAAACTGTCAAATAAAGAAGCTAATAACTGGAGGCAAGCTGGGATAGTACAGCTAAGTATGATTCTGAATTGCAAGATATGTTAAAATAAGTAGAATAAAACAATTTGAAACATTTCTTGTTTAAATGCATAATCTTTAATCTATCACAGAAAGTGTTGATTTCTGTGGAATAGTGACCAACGATACATGAAATAATTCTCCGATACATTTTGTTTTTTTATTTTCAGAACATCATGACAGTATCTGAGGCCGTTTTTAATTCAAGATAGCAGATTTTAAATGACAAAAAATATGGTTGTTAGTGTAATAGTGTCCCACCTTAAAAGAGTCTACTTCTTCAGATATCATAATTGGAAGCCATTGTCCACTATACTCCGGGGTTTTGAGACTTATCCGATGTTACATGTCTATACAGCACATTGGAAATTCTTATTGATATAGAAAACATAGATTTAGGTAAGCATCAGGCTTCTTTGCTAGAAATTAATTTAAGTGAATGATTGAGAAAAGTATTATAGTATCTATAAATTTTTTGAAAGATTGACATCTAAAAATGAAAACTTATTTTCTCTGAGAAGACTTGAAATATGTTTAGCAATGGCTTGCCTGCCAAAACAGAGACAAAATTAAGCTCTGATAGCAAGAAGCAAACAGCAAACAGGTTTTAAAACCTCTGTGGTTCATAAAATCGGAACTGGAGCATCTCCCATACGAAGACAGGCTGGGAAAGTTGGGACTGTTTAGCCTGTATGCCTGTACAAACAGAAACAATCAATGTTCCTAATTACACTCTATGATCCTCTGCATTTGGTCAGACTAGAAAGGGAACCATCTTGTAAACAGGAACTATCTGTTTAGGAGAAATGAGCATCAAGAATTAGCAATTCCTTCATGACTGGTCTGAAATATAGTTTTAGACTACATCCAGAAAATTTGTATGTTCAGCTTTCTCTTGCAGAAACAGGTATTGACAGACAAATTTTGTCACACTATGAAAGAGGCACTCAAAAAGAAAGCTTAGAAATTGTGTCCTGCAATCACTATTTTTACAGTATAAATAATGGATTATGTTAAAATTACTAGCACTATGGCAGTATATCTGCACATCAAATAGTATTCTTTTAGCTGATGGTGGAACTGACTCCTTACAGAAACCTGTTTTCTATAAATTATGTACCAATTTGCAATGCAAAGAACACTAAAGTATTCTATTGTATTTTGATATCTAGTGGCTTGTGACAGATTTTTTTAAACCTGTACATTGCTATCATTATGCTGCCTAAAGACTTGCTTTCAACTGAAGCTTCTACCATGCTGCAAAATATGAAAACGACTCAGAAAGTTAGTTTGCCAGTCACAGTGTGTAGTTATGCAGGAATCACAAGAGAGTATTGTGAAATATTGAGTAAGAAAAAGTAACTTTATCCTAAAATTCTTTTGCCTAAAACTTGAAGCTAAAATTTCTTGTGTGAAAACTCACAAAAAATCATAATGAAAATTCATTGAGAAATGAATAGCCAAAAACTGAGGTGTTGAACAGAGCTCTGATTAGCTTAATTTTAGCAAATTTCTAAGTTTAGGAATTGTTTCTTTTGAAAAAGACACCTAAAATAGAAAAACAGGGTAGTAGAATCTCAGTATTACAGAACCAAGCATATACTTACTAAACACAAAAGTAAATGTTGACGTGCAAAATGCATCTTGGCATTAGTCTTGCATGTAACTTGGGATAGTTAGTATCAGACAAGATGATGCTGGGAAGCTATTTCCTATAGGTTAATGGTCATGTAGTTGAATTGCTCAGTTCACTTTTATATTAGTAAAAATATTTTAAAGAATTTGCTTGGGTCCAGAACAACCATGTAGTACTTTTCCTAAATAATCTTGGTCCCAGAAGTCCTAGGAGCTGCCTGGAGTGGTACCTTGTTTGAATGTTTCAAAACTAAGAATGCTTTCTTACTATACAAAAATCTTCACACAAAACCCTAAATTTGCGTTCTCCCCTTCACTGATAGCAATCATGCACTGGCTTCCACTGTCACCTTGACATCTCTTGTGCTCATGTCTTTTTTTTTCATACTTTTCCATGTATCATCTCTTTCATTACATAAATGCATCTGCTAAAGGAATTCAAATCAAGTGCTCCCAAACATTAAAGGTATTTGAAAGCTAAACCCAAATCTGCATCAGAATTTCACAGTCTTTAAAGAGAACAGAAACAAAATGTGTGGGTGACAAGTTAGCCTAGTAACAGGATTAGCAAATTTCTAGTTGAGTTCAACATCCAAAATAACAGTAGTTCTAACCACCATCAGGTTTAGAAATACATAACTGGATGTGAATTATGCTTTATTAATTTCTACTGACATGTGAATTAAACTTAGCAAAGTGTTTTCTGCTTACATCTTACTTAGTTACTGTCCCAACTAAATTTAGCTTTCCTTAAACAATTTAAGAATTTAAATGCATTTCCTGCCCATG
>JBAFWW010051019.1:5450-20930 GCA_036873685.1 Agapornis canus
TAGGAGTTTTTGCTGATCTTCAGGACTTGTAAGGCCAATCTAAATTTAAAGAGTAATTCCAAATATAATTTACTTTCAATACTTACTTGATATAACAGGACAGTACCATTTATTGTGCAAGCTTCTAATTATTAAAGAGTTAAAGAAGTTGCTTTTAAGTTATTGCAAGCAACTACAATGTATGCAACTGCCAAAATAAAATAAACCCACAGAAATTATTCAATGATGCAAACCAAAATTACAAGACCTGAGGAAAAGCCAAACTGACATTGTACAGGATGCTCAGACAATTTGTTTAAGGTTTATTAAAGGGAAAAAAGAAATGCAGTTTTTGTGAGTACCCCAGTATTGTCAGGATGTTAGGTTCATCTATTTCAGAATCATCTCGATCATTTCTTAAAGCAAAATAACCAATCACCATGACAGTAATACAGCATTAACTCAGATGAAAGAATGGAAACTACAAATTGGCAAAGGCAGAATTCTACAGAAAGAGGGCAGATTCTAAGAAGGGCTTTTCCAAGCTTTTGGATGTGCATTTCTTCCAGTTAAACTGGTTTCAGAAGATATGACAGCTCTTTGTAAAACCTTATTTTCTTACAGAATCTCATTTAAAAAGTAAGTTACATTCTAGAAATCTAGTTGGTGTTATCTCTAAAGCCTCAGACAATCAGAAACTAGCTGAGAGAACACAATCTGTTAAAAAGACATTTAAGCCAGATGTTTCTACCATGAAACAGCCTGTAAAATAAGCCTTTTTATGTATCTGAAGGACAGCATACTTATAAACTCAAAACAGATTTATGACCTCAAACTAAGATCAAGCCTAACTACTACCTGACATCAGTTTATACAGTCCCTAAGCTCAAATCAGTTCATCTTCTATATTCTTGGCTAATGCTGCAAACAACAGAAGAGTTCTGAAGTTTTCAAGGCTTTCTGTCTCTTCTAGCTGAAGAACAATTTTCTTCAGAAGATATATACCACGTAACTGAGATTCTCCAAGTGATGCTTGAGACAGAAAACATTGTCAGCTGTGTTATCAATGAACTATCTCAGATTACATATTAACTCATATTTAAATCCTAGGCTAAGAATTTTTTTTTTGTAGAATACAAATAAAGAAACAAGAAAAGTCGCCCATTTGTTAAAATGGAAGTGTTCCTGTGGCACACTCAGTATGTTAGCTTGCTCATCTGAAAGGCTGCTGTGTAACACAGGACTTCTGATGTTGACAGCCCTAAGGATGTTTCTCCACACAAGTGAAAAATCACATAATGCCAGGTCCAAGTATGACTTCGTTCCTAACTCTCCAGCCGAGTACCTGGATGAAGCAGGAATGGAGCATTTTGGAATTGAAGACTAAAGCTAGAACATACGTGACTCTCTCTGATGCTCTGAGGACCTGAAGCTCCCTGCTGTACCCTCACAAATCTGTAAAAGGTTAGTGTTTGTAGCCTTCCAAATTTTTTTAATGACTGCAGAAAAGAACTTCAGACATGCAGCTGACAACACATATCAAACACCAGGCAGTCTTACTTCCTCAGATGGTGCTGAGCAGCAATCCTAGCAAAGAGAAGGTACTTAGAGAAAAGCTTGCTTCATGTGAGACTATTGTTTCTGATGTTTAGTGCTCATTGTGGCTCCATAAAACAGTCCCCCAGGTTCCCACCAGGTGCTCAGAATTCAGAGGTAACATGCTAGATGAGCGCATAGTTACATTTCAAAACCATATCATAAATCTATTGTTACAAGTTTACAGACAAGTAAGTTCTTCAATAATGTAAAATCCCAACCAGATTAACTGGGAGTTTAACTACAGGTGTCAACAACTTTATAGTTTCCAACAGGTTACCACAGGTACCTGAATAAATTATACTCGAGTGTCTATGGTAAGTATCACTAGCAGCCTTAAGACAGAAAGAACTGTTTCCTAGAAATAATTAACTTTGGTTATGCTGAGCTGTAAGTCTGCTCAATTTATTAGTACTCAGGTTTGCCTTGTCAAGCCCTATCTGGTATAAACTCATGCTTTCTTAATGCTTACAAAGCATTACAGCAGTCATTTCATAAAGTATAAGTAAGCCGATTTATACAAGAGCAGCAAGTTTACTTTAATTATAATCAACAAATCAAACGAGCTCTCCCAAGAATAAGTTGGTTGCTATTCTTGAATATTAAAGCTGTTTTGCTTAAAGCAGGAACTACTGCAAAGACTGGGTTTGCTTTTGACTCCATCTTCTCACTCCTGAAGCAAGCAAATAAGGATATAGTTTCCTTTCAGGAAGACACTGTACTTTGTCTCCCTATAAATAAAACAACTCAATCCTTCTGCAGATGGATCAGTGACTGAGCACCACCACATCTTGAAGACATGGCTTTGGAAGTAGAGAATGTGATAAAACTTACTATAGATAAAGCTTTCCACCACCACCACAGTAATTCTGAATTTGGA
This sequence comes from Agapornis canus, assembly GCA_036873685.1. Lineage (NCBI taxonomy): Eukaryota > Metazoa > Chordata > Aves > Psittaciformes > Psittacidae > Agapornis > Agapornis canus. The sequence continues at coordinate 7,906 of JBAFWW010051019.1, forward strand.
GGTACTAGGTGCAGAACAGTAGGCATATAAACTAGTCCACACTATTTCCCAAAGCAGACAATTTTTACCTTTCTAAACAAACACTGCTGAACACAAGGGTTACACAGAACCTGACTAATCATGCAATGATGAATGCATGGAACAACCATGGTGCAAGAAGCCCTTCTTCCTTGCAGATTAGCAAGATTTTAAGTTGATGTTAGTTCAAATAACACAAATATCATTGTTAAGTGGCCATGCATTTAAGAATGTGCAAGTGTTGTACAAGAACTTGCTTACACCTGTGAAATAATGCTAGGCCTACCAACTCTAACATCTATGTTATTCTTTACTTAATAAATACATAAATAATAAACAGCCCCTGAAAATCCATGTCCAAACTCCTGTTCCAGCATCAACATGACTTTTCTGTTGCTCCTTAGATGGAAATGAAAGATTTCTCAGATAAAACCACAAGTCATGTATAAACTCTTACCTTATTGCCAACTTGCCCAAGTGCCACTATTTTAAATAAGCTGATATTCTTCTGCCAAATATTAAATGCTTTTGGAGGGAGGGAAAAGCATACAGATCTGACAATCCTCTAACGATGAAGTTAAATGTCTGGGCTATGAATTTTGATGTGTTAAACTTGTCATTATGCATTCTCATATCCAGAGTAAGATGCCAATTTCTCTTGTTCTAAACTAATAAGCATGGAAGAAAAGAACCTCCATACCCTAAATGCATCCAGAAATAAAATTACTTCTGTTGCTATCCTTTGAGACAAATGCTCAGAAAGTATTCCAACCCCCCCCAACCAAAAAATCCAGACAAAAAAATATCCAAGGGTTACGAGCAGCACAGAATCAGACAAAAAACCTTCAAATGCTGAATAGACATGTCCCAGTATATTGAACAGACTTGTCTCAGTATGGAACAGTTTATAAGCTTAAGGAATGTGAGGATTTCAGCTTTGAAGAGTCATTGTTTAGGCTCTGTGCAGAATACAGATAAAGATATTTACAGAGAAAGTATCTTTCTGATACTGTTTGATGGACGAAAGTGTATCATGTTAGTGACAGGACTTCCCCCCAGTTCTCTGGATACAAAGCAGCTTGGTTCAGAGGCATCCATCAGAGGTCATCATTAATCTTTGTAGTAATAAGATCCAGGCTCTTTAAAATAGCTGGCTGTTAGTTGAAGATCTGCCATCACACTAAAAACTTTCAACTCTGGAGTTACGAGGGAACAGATTAGATTTGTTCTATCAGCAGCATGGGGAGAAAGTGTTAGTAGAGCTCTATAACTAAACTGCATCAAGAATTTAGGGTAATTTATGAAGTGCTAATAAGGCAGGAGTGTTATGTCATTTTTTAAATTCTCAACTGAAGACTCACTAATTAATTTACATCCATGCACAAAGCATGGCTTGTTTTCCAGGAAGTGTTTCCTGCTGTTACACAGTTTAGAGGCAAAACAATTCTGTTCCTATAGATACTATCCTCCTGTGGAAGAGGAGCTGATCCAGGTATTTATTCAGTTATCAAAAAAATCCCTCTTTATAACAGGGATTCTGAAACATGCTGAAATGGAGGTTATCAGTTCATGTGAAACTACAGTTCCTTCTTTCATGAAGGAACCACAAGGCTTAGCCTTTCACTGAAGTCCACAATTCTCTTTCTTTCCCCCAATGTCTCTGGACAAAACCAAGTAATGATTACAACATCAAACCAGGTGATCAATATGAACATACATGCAAGATTTGCAGTTTAATGCAAGCATGACCAACAGAGCAGCTCACAGTAATAAGAAGAAAGCTACAAAAATCTTTAAGAGCAAAATTCCTGTCAGTGGGGGCTTTAGGGCCCATATGAAGCCCATACCCAGATGCTCTCCATTTGGCATGATCCTGAGGCTTCAGAAAAGCAGTAACATCAGAACATGCTGACATGCCTTATAATACCTAGGTCTAAGTGAACTCTTAAATAATTTCTTCACTGACAAAGCTTCCCGTACATGCACCTGCTGAGATACAGAATATTTCTGAGCTCTTGGAAAACACTTAAGCCTTACTCAGTTACAAGACAAAACTTCATGCAAAACATCCTTGTGACAACAACTCTGAAGTAATAATTAATATCTGTACGCTAATGCTGGTTCCAGCTGATGAACACATGTCTCCTTGGTACCAGAACAGGGCGAGTAAAGCTGACATGGAGGACATGACTAGTATCAGTAGCAGGCCTGAGCCAGTTATTTTAATGAGGTATCTTTGGTAACTCAGACCAGGCACAGTGTGCTCAGAAGAATCCTGTGGCCTGAAGTATTTGCGCTGTCCCAAGGAGACTCCTACAGTTGGATTTTATTATGGCATCATCCTGTATACACAGGAAGTTTTTCATTCCCCACAGGAATAGTTCCAGCAAAGACTAAGGAAAAGTAACCACTCTATTTTCACTGGAAACTGAAATCCTGTAATAATGTGTCACTTAGTCCACAATAACACTGAAATATCAAGTGATTTCAAGGGGGGTTGGACCTAGATGATCTTAAGGTCCCTTCCAACCCTAACTATTCTATGATTCTATGATACCAAATAGGAAAACATACTTAAATACCAGAAATGGCAATTGAACTTTGAAACGGAACTACTTCCTGCTCAACGCAACTTCCACATCATTGCAGAAAAGAAATATTGAGAACTTCTAAATAATGCAATACTTCCAAATACTTTGTAGTCAGACACGGGCAAAGACGACGCAAGAATTCAAGTCAGAAATCAAGGCTAATCTGTGGGATTTAGAAAAGGTCTGTCTATATTCATATTAAAACTCCAGAAGTTGCAGAAGATTCTGAAAACAGAATTATTACAAGTTCAGCCATTTATAAAGACATGACATTAAAAGAAAACTAAATGAAGTTCTAAAGTAGTAAACTGACCTGTATTAACTCATCTTTTTGCATGAACATAAGTTGTCTTAAAGTTGTATCTCTTTCCTGTATAAAACAAAAGGTTTCTTTTATCATCAGAAAGAATTTCAGAAAAAAACTGTTTTTACTTATGTTTCACTTCAGGTACACAACACCATTATTCTAGTTTAGAAACATCACATGATGCACATGATTAATGAGCATAATTAAACAATCTAATCCTGTCCACTGAAGTCTGACTTAACATTCTGTCAAAATTCTGTTTAATAAGTTTATTTGAATCAAAATACTAATAGTGACAGAACTTTGTTTTTCATGCTGTAGCTACATTCTGCTTTCATGGATTACTTAACAGATACCAGATAAATAACAAAATTACCTTGAATAATTCTATTAAGTGTTCTAGACCAAGACCTTGTAAAAACACTTCCACATCACCGTAAATTGAATAGGAACTGAAAATAGAACAAATGGGAAATGAGATGAAAACAGTGAGAGTTAATAAAACACCACTAGAACAAAAAACTCCAGAAAAGCTCCCCAGGCAGAGAACTGGGGAGCAACCTAATGTTGCATAGGCCTATTGATGACAGCAGTATCTCATAAGCATCATGGAGTACAATTTAATCTATTTTTTAATCTATCAAAATTTTAGAGATGGCTTTTCTGTCTAATGAGTTGCACTGAGTGAGCCTAAAGGGCTCAATTAGTCATAGATAAATACTATTTTAAGTATCAGAATGTTCCAACTGAACCTTCAAGTTGGGTTGCAGAAGCCTGAAAAATTTGGAAGTGGGATTAAGGAAGATAATTACGTCTTCTTATCAGGTAACATTCATATAAAATGGATTCAGCTCACAACTCTTTCCTTTCTGGTTCCATTTAAACAAAAAAACACATTTACCAGGAAACTAAAATGTCTATGATTAAAGACTGGTAAGAAATTAGTTGTCTGAGGCAACTGTTCAGAAGGCAGACTGAGGAAGTGGCATAACCCACTGTAGGTTCAGAGTTTAACATTTATTTGCAAAGGTAAGTGTCAATTTTGATTTCTTGCTTACCAAAAGACACAAAACTATAGAGGAAAATATCTAAGCAGCTTTCAGCAATCAGATGAACAATTGTAATGAACAGAATTAAACCCAAAAGCAAGTCAGATGAAATGCCGAAAGGACCACTGCAGTCACTACAGCAAGTCCTTTGCCAAAACCCTGAGTTAAGAGATAGTTTGCTCAGTCTTATTGTAGACCCTGAAATCAAGGTTTGCCTTCTTTTCACATTAAAGACTTAAAAGAGGTCCTATAAAATTTGTGTATCGACATATATATGGAAAGAAAAAAAAGGGGGGGGCAAACAATCACCACCAACTCCACCCTCTTTTCCCCTTCCCCCCCCCAAAAAAAACCCCGAAACAGCCCCAAACCAAAATCCAAAATCCAAAGCAACCAACCAAAGCTCTCTGAAAATTGTTCTGAATACGTAAGAAAATATTTCAGGACTGCATATTGAGAGCTCTGCATTACTGGCATTTAAGCATGCTTATTCTTTTACAAGATGGACACCCTAAATCACATAGGAAAGGAGTTTATGCAACTCACACACAGTCTCAAGTCAATAATTCTGTGACAGTGCCTTCTGTTAGCACGAAAAATAGAGGAGTTTAAAATAATTTTAATAGTGTCTAAAGGCATCATCCCTACCATGAAGTTGTGTAGAATTGTGTTAATCACTGCATGCTTCCTCCCTCTTTCAACACAGACAAGCAACAGCCTGTGAAATAAACAATTCACACATACATCCAAACAGCCAATGCCCTTCAACTGGCAAGAGGAGAGTGTGTGAATGACCTACAGTGATCAAATATTCCTATTTAGGCATTCAAAGTGCCCAGCTTGCAAAGGTTTTGGAAGCCCCTGGGTAACTCAAGACTTGCAGTTCTGCTAAAGGTGCAAGGAAAGGACGTTTTCCCAGAATCAAGGGAAGGGCTACGGAGCAACCAGACAGTAACTTGGACGTCCCTGAACCAGCAAAAGACCTAATTCAGGAGCTGAAGGATGCAAATTCCTGACATGTATGTGCATTTCCTTGTATAGTCTAGGGCTCTGGAGTCTGGCAAATTGTCTAATTAGGATAACAGACAGCAATGACTGAAGGTACACTCACTACCTAAGGATGAGTTTCTCACTACCAGATGAGAAATGAGCAACTGAGAGAAGAGCTCAAGGAGCTATGATGGAATGAACACAGGCATCAGTGTACCTCTTGACTACCACTAGATGAAAATAATGCATCTCACTAGGGGCAAGTATGTATGTTGAAATAGATAAACTGCATTTGTAAGAACAGGCATTTAATAGCCAGACATCTGGTATACTCCAGGGGACTTTCCTGAAATTAACGGTTCCACTCATTACGAGAAATGTTCAACGTTATGAAACATCAGAACTAGCTACTGTTAATACAAAAATCCTTGAGCTTGACAGAAATATTCATACAAACAAATCAGTTTCTCATCTGGCAGGGAAAACCGGTATTGTTTAGGTAAAGACCACTGGCACATTGTGAAATCCTGGAAGTCCAATCATTGCCTAATACAGAATTATATTTGTATAGCTAGACATCTGGCTGCCACAAACTATTTTAAGTGGGCTTCAGGATTCCATTGTCTGACTTTAAAAACTTACCAAGACTAACCAAACACTGGTAGAATGTCCTCTAGCCACTATCAGGTTTCAACAGCGCTAAATCTATATGGATCACTGCTGCATAGTGTTAGTTTATTTCCTTGTATCAAAAACCGCCTGCGCAACTTCCTAAAGAACCCAAACCTGCTAAAAAAGAAAGGGGAGAATCTGTTTTAGCACTGAGGTCATTAAGTACATTTTCTATCTAGGAGTATGAGTCTTTGTGAAGAGTACCAGAAGACTGATCTACTTAAAAGAATGTCACCTTCCTGTCAAGTATACAGAGACTTAAAAGATGATCTGCAAGGAGCAGACAGATCCCATGGGAGATGCGGTTCATAGATGGGAAGATATAGCCAGAACAACACTTTTAGGAATCTGAAGTATTTCTAAGATGACTGTGGTTGAAGCACCAGAGAATGAAAATCTGACTGATATACACATTCATCTAGCAACAGAACCTCGTGAGGCTTTGTCTGAACTGAGGTACCCTGTCTGAGGCTATCTCAGTGTGCACTGCTGTCAATGATGGCAGTAATGATGCAAAACTAGGGCATGTCAAATTCAGAACGACCTGGCTGAGCAGGGACATAAAGAATCAAGCTGACAAACCAGAACAGACTATTGGCACTGGAATCTGCCTTCTCAAGACCACACAGTTCAAGCTCAAGGAAGTAAGTGGATGGTTTGTTGAGAACTTGTTAACCAACATGTTCTGGGACTAAACAATATGAGAGACCTTTGAAGGTGCTGAAGCAGGGGCTGATTTTAACCACAGGACACCTGCAAGCTTCAGGGCCAGAAGCACACTGTGCAAAAAAGTTCTGGAGCTTAACCATGTGCTTCTTTTTGACTCAGATCCATGCAGGAAAAAAGGAAAAGGCGCAACTCTTCCTGATGGCATGAAGATGACAACAGGCAGTGAAAACATAAAAAAAATAAATCTAACGTCAAATTCGGAACAACAAGGAATATGCAAGAGGAGAGCATACACATTTAAAGGAGCTGAAATGAACTGAAGTGACACTGGATCCTGGCTCTACTATACTTAATACCAAATGAGAGGAATGAAAGATCTACAGCATGCTCTTTGTTTATAATGCAAAGGAACTCTGCAGTCTTGAAATATTAATAGTGTATTAATATACTTACTGTGTACTCTTGGTAGCACTCCAAACAATACACATCAGTACAATTTAATCACTGACACAAACAAATACAATCTCTTAGGAATGCTTATAAGGTAAAATTACACCATGACTGTATTTACCCAATTCCTTTGTTAGGGGCCTCCCCCCTTGTTATTTCACGGGATCTCCATTGCAAGTTATTTGCAGACAAAGACAGTATATAATAAATCTGGAAGAGCCAAAATGAATTAATTATTATTCAAATTCAAAATGCATAAAGAAATACAAAGGAATAAGATGATAAACAGCTCTATCATAAGTTACTACTTACAAGGAACATGAAAATCTGCACTTCTTCTCTAAAGCATAAAACTACAACGAACAGCTAAGACTAAGCCCACAGTTTATCCAAAGCATTTCTGAATTCCACCACAATGAACTGACACAGAGCAAAACAGCACATTTAACTGAAGTCAAAAAAAGTTAGTATCTGTCACTACAGAAGCAGCAATACACCAATATACTATTTTTGTGGTTTGTAGACAAGAGTTCTACAAACTCAAGGCAATAATAAGAGCATGAGGCATACAACTATTTTAATATCTCCATTTCCAATACATATATGGACCCAACGTTTAGCAATTTACCAACTGACAATCTAATTTAACTGTATCTGACAAACAGATTTTTTCAATTTATTACAGAAGCAAGCCTTCTGCCAGATGTCACTATGTATCAGTGATGGAATCCAGAAAATGAACAGCCCCTGTGTGAGTTTTGAGATAACCAAAAAATTCAGCAAAACAAGTAGAACCTCAATAAGCCTAAAACGGTTTAGTGCGAGGTGTCCCTGCTTATGGGCAGGGGGGATGGCAGGGGGGTTGGAACTAGATGATCTTAAGGTCCTTTCCAGCCCTAACTATTCTATGATTCTATGAATGGTGATGCCACTTTCCTGAAATTCAGGTGGAGAGCCATACATACACACACACACATACATACATGTATGAATGGTGGGTTGATCTTGGCTGACAAATAAGCCCCTACACAGATGCTTGCTAATCTTCCCCCAGCAGGATGGGGGAGAATCAAAAGGGTAAAAAGTATGACAAAATTCATGGGTTGAGATACATGCATATTAGTAAGTGAAAGGGAAAGAATAAAAACCAAAAGCTTAAATGATACAAAGGTAATCACTCACCATCTGCCACCAGCAGACCAATGCCCAGCCAGTCTCCAAGCAATGGCTACTTTAGAAAAAGATTTCATCACAGTTTTATTGCTGAGCATGACATGATATGGTATGCAGCATCCCTCTGGTCAGCTGGGGTCAGCTACCCTGGCTGTGCCCCCTCCCAACCTCTTGCTCCTTCCCAGCCTACTGGTTGGAATGGGGGAGAAGAATGAAAACCAGAGAAGGCTTTGATGCTTCACCAGCACTCAGCAATAGCTAAAATACTGGTGTGCTAACAACACTGTTTTGGTCAGAAACCCAAAACACAGCACCATACAGGCTGCTGGAAAGAAAAGTAACTCCATCTCAGCCAAACCCAGTATAGTAGGTAAGAAAAATTATCTCTCCTCGCAGATATAGTTTCTATAGACATAGTCTGTATGATAGCTTCTTGGGCTGTCAACAGCCTGAAGAGCAGATCCCCAAGGTGGAAGAAGCTCCTGACCATTAAATACCTTAATATCACCTGCAAGACTTTGCAGTAATTGAGTGAAAGTTAGTGTTCCAGGTCAAGAGGCAAGATGCATCTCTCAAGCGTGAGAAGCCTGTAGTCCCTCCATGTCAGAGAAAGTTGTGTTATAAGACTATATGGCCATAGCCTGATGAACAAGTAATTTATTGAAGACAGAATGCATTTGTAGCCTCTTCCAGTAACCTGAGCTAACAGATCACTGAGTCTCAGATGCTGATCTTGCTAGCCTACACTGACAACTTTGTGCATAATTATCATTTTTGTTCCTGCCTAGCTCTGGAGTCTGACAGAGTTAAAAAACAACAAACCCTCAAAAAAGCCAAGAAAGAAAAAGAAACTGTAATGTGAATTAAAATTCATTTGAATGAATTACACGTTTTTGAGGAGCCACTGCAAAAAGTCACATCATTGGCAAAAGCAACTCAAAGCAAATCACACAGAAATATGGTTGGACTGATGCACTGTGCATGATCTGGTAACAGCAGTGAAAAGATTTATTTTAGGAGACTGTACATTATCTTCACTAGCTCTCACTTTACACTGACAATTAGTGGCTGCTCTTCCAATAATCTGATCAGTTTGCGTTGTATTGCACCTTCTCTCCTGAGAATGGATTTTGAAGATAGCCAGTATCAACCCCCCATTTTCAGCTTTAGCCTTTTCACTTCAAAATTCAATTAGAAACTATACACTACAAATTCGATAGATACACACATTCTCTCACACACTTTGGCAAACAGGAAAAACCCAACTTATTAATTTTTTCTACTTCTTGCACCAACATTTCTAACATGAATAACCCCTTGTTCTGTATTCTAAACCTGAATCAAAAATTCAAAGGGGGGAGCAGAAGATTCCCAAAAGATTTCTATATAGCATTTAAAGCCCTGTAAAAAGTTTGGTGTAACAGACCTATATAGATTTAATAGTCCATAATAGATGTAATAGCATAAATATTCAACTAGCTACTATAATTTAGTTATTAAAGTAACACTCCTACAGAAAATTATACAATTAATGATCAGATTTTTGAGGCAAACCACAGAAATTGCATTTCAAAGAGAAATTAAATACCTCTGAGAATTTATTGATTTTTGCTATATCTGCTGCTGTTTTCTCCTCCTCAGTCTGTAGATTTCTGTCAGCTCCCAGCTCAAGCAACTTCAAAATTACATTTTTATGTTTGTGCTGTGCTGCCCATATCAATGCCTGCAAAGAACAACTGCTTTTTACCAAGTTTACATATGGAACATGAAAGAACAGAGGTTCAATCAATAATGTAATCTTCAAAATTCTTACATGGCAGAATCTAGAGACAAAGATAATTAATGCAAAAGAATGTCAAAGTGGTGTTAAAGCAGAAGAATATACAAATGAGTATTTCAGAGAATGTTGTACTTAGGAACAAGTTCATGGGTTCTTGCTTTTTAATGCTTTTATTGTTAATTACAACACAGAGAAGCAACTCACTGAATATCCTTTGTTATCTTGGGCGTCTATGTGTGCTCCATGAGCAACAAGGAGAGCCACAACCTGAGGATAGCCTTTTCTAGCTGCATATATCAGGGGAGTCATTTGTCTCCTGAAAGAAAATGTGACAAGTGAAAAAAATTATTTCTGGATAACAAAATCCAACTGCATTATCAAGCAGAGCACCTCAACTGTGCAAAGATCCTTGGTTCTGCAGAACTAAGCAGAGGGTGAAACTCCAAGACACAACATTTGTGCTTCAGCACAAGAGTCAACTTAATAGATTCAGCAACTCATTTATGTCCAGTTAGAAATCTTTAAAATATTTTAAGAGTTTACATTTATTTTCTGATTGAAATAAAGTCAAGAAGGCAATTGTCGTCCTGCACAGGAAGGAAACTCTGAAGAAACTAAACAACTCTTTTCCAGAGGCTTACAATATAGACCTATAGTACTTGTGGAAGAAAAAGTAAAAAAAATAAACCAAACCGAATAACCCTCAAAACCATCACATTGCTTTACCACCTCTAAATTAAAGTAGCACACAAATAACTGTAACATGTCCCAGATATGAAACACAGTAGTTTGGTGACTAAACCATTCCTGGTTTGGCTACAAACTACACAAGCCCAGTTTCCACAGACCATCCCTCCTGCTGCTGCCACAGACCCAGCAGGCCTCTCATTTAGCACACAGCCTGGCCCAAGAAAAAGGGAATGGGCATTAACTGCTGATTCTAGTTTTCACCCTACTGAAAACAGAGAATATCAGCAAATCACCCACTATTCTCCTCAGTATTAAAACAGGTGGTAGAGACTCATTTTTTACTTCAAAAATTATTTTTAAAAGCTACAGCTTAAGTGATGCATTCTACACACAGTTCAACTTACATCAAAGCTTTGAAGAGAAATATGCAATTTCACACAAGACAAGTTATAAATCATAACCAAATACTTAAGAGAAAGAATATTAAGAACAACTACGTACATACATGCAAAACCATCTCTGATAAATCCAATGTAAGCAAAAGAATTTCAGGTCACACAATTCTGGTGGGTGTGCAGAGCAGCAGTGCAATAGCCAAAACACACATGTGCTACCCAAACTCAGACTCCCACCTGAGTATGCCTAGGAGGAGTCTCCAGACAACTACATACAAATACCATACTGAAAAATCTTAACTTAGAGTAGTAAAACTAAATGCACATCAATATATTTTTTCCTTTATCTCACTTCTGTTTTCTGTCCCCAGAAGTGTATGTGTTGAAGCTGTCTCTCCTACATATATTACTCATACATTACTAATTCTTACAAATGCTGAGAAAGTACTTAGACACCACCTTTCCCATTGCTGTTTCTTTTTTTTTTTTATATCCCAAACCCATGATAACAGTCTGTTGATCTTATGTTTCTATTGACGTGCTTATACGATGAAGCCACTGTGAACTGCTCTGCATATTTTGAGAGAAAAAACCTATTGCTCAAAAGCTCCTGTTAGAAAAATATCTTTCCAGATACCTGACACCTATTCTCTGGTGAAATAAAACTGCAGAAAAAAAAAAAGCAGTACTGGAGGAGAAAGATAAGTTGTTTCTGGTCACTATGAAGTAATCAGATTTAAGCTAAAATATTTTACTAGTGATGTCCAGCTAAAATTTATTGTATCTTAAAATGAAACATATTTCATGAAAACCTATCAATTATTGCTTTTAATTTACAGCTCTGTGTCAAAAACGTGCCGTCAAAAGATTATTCTCCTTTGTTAAGATAAGGGGAGGATCGCTCTATCCAAGCTTCTTAATAGTAAGTTCAATACCGACCACTAGAGGGACCACGAAAAGCATATGTATACCAAAGCAGCTGTCCTGTAATAAAGAACTTCTGACTCCTTCCAGAATTGTTAGAAGGCTCTGACCATCTTTCCTTTCTATTGCTCATTCGCTGAAGGATAATATTTTGTATTATGCAAACACAGTTAAAACTGCACTGAAAAAATCCAGTCATATTACAAATTTGAAAGAGTTTCAGGGAAAAATAGCCAATAATAAGCACAATGAAAGGTCTTCAAGACTTAGAGGAAATAAGAGAAAGGAAATTCATAATAAAATGAAAAAAAATGTGTAAGTAGTTCAATTTGGTTCATCAACACTGCAAAAGCACAAGTTATCACTAAACATAAAGACACATTTTTATCCTAGAGTACACTCAAGCAGTGGAATAGGTTGCTCAGGGAAGTTCTATCATCTCCATCTTTGCTGGATTTCAAGACCAGATGGCAACCTAGCCAAATGTCACAGCAAAGGTGGCTTTAATGAAGATGTTAGACTAGTGACTTGCTAAGGTCCGTTCTGACCTGAATTACCCTGTAATCCTATGATGATTATTTAAAAATACAGAAAAAAACTCTACAGTCTGCTCCTGTAACTTGATGAGACAGTGAGATACAGATGTATACATACAGACACCTACAGGTATCTGTAGATACCTGTATTTTATAGAATTAACAGAAGAGGATTTTAACATAATTTGTAGCAACAGAAATTAAACTTGCAGACACTCACTCCCCTACTTACTTTTATTAAGTGGCAGGCAGTCTTTGAGAGACCTTGCATGCTATCACCTTTGAGGTACTTACATACGACTGCAAAATAATCTGTTTTAACCTTCATTTCTTCCGCTTGCAACATCTTTGGCTTTTTCTTAACTTGCACATACTAATACCTTAAAATTACGTTCTGCTTTTTCAAAGAAAAAATATTGAGTCCAGAGGTTACAGAGCAGTCTTTTCTCCAAAAAACAGAACGTGGTAGTAACAACTGTACAACACTGCAGAAAGGTTATCTGAAATCAAGGCAAAAAAAACAACGACAGTAAAGCCACTGAAAAAGCTTCTCCATTTTTAAGTAAAACTCAAAAAACATGACATTTAAAAGGTCCACTAACATGAACAACCAGTACTTCCAGGTTTTCATTTAAATGTTTGAGTTTTAATTTCAAAGGCAACAAGCTGTTTCAGTACAGAAACATATATATTGTGCATAAATCACAGCATCATAGAATAGTTTGAGTTGGAAAGGACCTTAAGATCATCCAGTTCCAACACCCCTGCCATAAGCAGGGAC
>JBAFWW010051019.1:22802-35828 GCA_036873685.1 Agapornis canus
AACATCCCTAGCTAAGTTTAATTCTAACTGGGCCTTAGCTTTCCTAACCTGGTCCTTAGCTTCCCAGATAACATCCCTGTGTGCTTCTCAGGCTGCCTGTTCTTGCTTCCACCTGTTATAAGCCTCTTTTTCCTTCAAAGTTTCCTCAGCAATTCCTTATCTATCCAAGGTCTCCTGGCCCTCCTGCTGCACTTCCTTCTAGTAGGGATGCAACACTCCTGAGCTTGTAGCAGGTGATTCTTGAATATCAACTAACAGTCTTGGGCCTCCCTGCCCTCTAGGGCTATATCACATGGAACCTTCCTAAGCAGGCTCCTGAAGAGGCCAAAGTCTGCTCTCTTGAAGTCCAGGGCTCTGAGCTTGCTGCACGCTCTTTTCACTGTCCTGAGGATCAAACTCAACCATCTCATGATCACTACAACCAAGGCTTCCCTGGAGCATCACATTTCCAAGCAACAACTCCCTGTTGGTGAGAAAGGGGTCATTTTTGCCATTGCATTTACACACCAACACATATATGGGTGTACCCTTTAGTATCTTGGCCACCACCTCAGAAAGCAAGATCCATTTACATGTACGTCCACAAGAGGGAGACTGGGGCATTAGGGAAAACAAAAATCTTTTTCTCCGAACCCTGCAAAGAACCCCCACAAGTACAACAGCAAGATTTCAGATGCCAAATCCACTGGTTTTTGCTAAAGTTGAAGAGAAATTAAACTCATTGGTATATCTTTCAGGAATCTAAAAATGTACATAAAATTGTAGTGATAATCATCAGGATAAGAGATCTGAAGGATCTTTTCATCATCTGGGGAAAATGTTTCAGCAATCCAGCCTGCAGATGACCTTCTCGTACAAACACTTGCAAAGTCCTTTGTGTGGCACGATTTGCAACATGACATTTGTCCATATTGAACATGATACACAAGTCTCAGTCTGTAAATAAACAAAAATCTTGAAAGACATACCCAATTAATTCATTAAGCAGTCTGTTTCAAATATGTTTGCTTCCAGCTATTGCAGCGCCTAAATGAAAAACAAGAAATGCTTCGCTGGTCTCATGCAAATGAAAAGGGGTTTGCTTGTTTGTTTTCATCTTTAGGCCTCCCAGCTTTTATGTTAAGGCTTGAGAAAAAGACAACATGAAAATTTTTTTCAGTTTTTAGGGCCATCCAAAATTTTGTATGCAACACCTACACAAAGATACAACCAGAGCTTCTCACAGGCCCACTTCTCCTGTCAAAGCAATGGGACAAAATGTAATCACAAGACAGCAAGATGAGTAGAACAGCCCAAAAAGCCACCCCTTAGAGACTTCTACCCTGGATAACCACAAGCCATAACAAAACCAGGTGATTCAGTGATACTGAAAAATGTCCCGAGTACTTGTCTATTACCACTAAGCTGGCTGCGCAGCAGAATTCCCCACACCTGAAAAACACACATCCACATCTTTGGAACCTCAGTCTCAAGTAAGACAATGTTCATCTTCCCAGAATATTCAAGAAGAGGGAGGAGAGAAAGAGAAGATGTCTTCCATCTAGAGAGTTTTCTTCCCTCAGGGAGGTATCTATAGAAAATTCAGTATTTCAGGCTGGTGTTCTTGAGAAGTACAATCTATATGTTTATTAACTAGACCAATGTATTACATTACAAAAAAATATAGCAGGCAGAAAACAATTTAACCTTATGAGTTTCTTATTATTTAACCTTATGAGTCTCTTTTCTTATTGAGCTCCCAAAGCAAGGAAAGGATGCTACATGACACTAATCTGACACTAGTCTATCTGCAAACTGAATGCTGCTTCATATAAACAGGAAGCATCTTCAGAAGCTTTGGGAGCCAGTTTCACCACTCCAGTTCTGTACATTAAGCCTGGAACTGAGAAATGAAGCAGTAACAGTGTGTTCAGAGCAACAGAAGGTAAGCTATTCACCCATTTACTGGCTTACTGGGGTTTTAAGCAACAAGGTAGGAAACAAGTAGTACAAGTACTATCAGAAGAACACACTTTACTATACTGTGAGCAGTGAGCAGCAATCTACTTTTGCTAGGCACTGCCTGCTGGAGCAACACAGGAGAGTCTTCTACCTCTCATTTAACAAGCAGAACTTGTTAAGAGAACGAAACGTACACTTCTCTAAGACGACTAGGCTGGAAAAGGTGACAGCTTAGTTTCAGGTTCCCCAGTTTTAAGCTTCATTTCGGTTTGCCGTTTCTTGTACTTTTCTGTTTCTGAACTCTGCTTACATGATTGTTTTAAATTAAAAAAACCTGCATCTAAGTTCCACAGCACACAGGCGTGAAGGTGGAAAGCTACAAAGTCATCTTCGTATGACTAGAAAAATACAAACAATGTGATTATGAAAGGAACTAGCATGAAGATTAACAATGTAAGAATGATTAACAATGTAAGAACAGGGATGGAAGAACTCTACGCTATGACATTCATAATCATCCTGCCCTGTCCTCCTACATCCTTACTGCACCACATTTTTACAAGCAAGCTGGTTTAGTTAAAAACTAGTGAGTTATCCACATCATCAGAAACCTCTCACACTGCTTTCAACCTTACTTTCAATTTCAGCTGGGAGTAAAGTCTGCAGTCAAGAAATTCAGCACATAAAAATGAAATCCACTCCACCTTTCTAATGAATGGGCAATTAATGCAACAAAATTTATATATAATTATGTACTGTCACATACAAAAACCAAACCAATTCTATGCAAATAACCCATGATCAGTGTAAGCCAGTGGCAATGATAGGAAGTTTAATATACTTAGGATAGAATGTTGCTGATACAATGTTAATGGATTTCAGGGTAGGTTTTGTTTCTGTTTTACACAAAGGCTGCTCAGGTGACATTCCATGACACCACAGTACACTGTCAGAACGCCTCTGTTAAAAATAGCATCTAATGTTGCTACTGTCCCTGAGCATGTTAAACCTCTGCTCAGAAACTGTGATTAACAACATCACTACCACCAGCTGGAAAAAGTACAATCATCTATTCTGGTGTCTAGACTCTTTCCCCCTACCAAAAGATCTCATGAACAAGACTCACCATTTAATGTTCTAAAGCCACTCCTCCAACTCACAAAACTTGCACATTTACCATGTTTCTGACTTCTCCTTAATCGTATAAGAGGGAATAAGAGATGTATGGACATAGCCCAAATGAACACACTACTCTGCAAATGCAATTTTGCATTTTGATTTTTTTACATTTAGCCCCACTATCCTAAGTTCACAGTGCTAGAATAAAAAAATCTCTGAAAGGTATGAAGTAAATAGAGCAAAATCTAACAAGGTATTTTTTGCTCTGAGATGGATCAAAAATCTCGACTCAATCAGTATTAAATTCCCTCATTTTCTTGCCCCAGCTGTAAAATACACTGTCATGCTTTAACTTTTTCCAGGCTATTTACCTTTACTGAAAGGTACTTGCTGCTTTTGGTGTGGTTAACTATCACACAATGATCACATCAATGTCTTTGAGATCATTATGTGGCAGTAGATACTTACTATCTTATCAGTAGCAATGAATTTCTTGCTGCAATTGAGGTGTTACACAACTGCTTTATTCTGACTACAAAACATGAAGAGAGACCTACTTTGTGAACTGGGCAATAATGCAATGACAACTTCCCCCTTCCATTATCATCTTCTCAAGAGGGTAAATTAGACCAAAATTTTCATCATGAAACCATTTCTGATACTCCTCAAAACTGCTTTGATTGCAAGCATAAATGAGTATACATAGGCAACTTAAAAGAAGACCTGAGCAGTGCTCACATTTTCAGGTATATGCATACATGACAGTACGCTTCAAGCTCAACTTTTAACATGTACAATGATAATACACTGAGACAAAAAACACCCAACATTTTATGAAGACTTTTCTTTAAACACACATAAAATTCGTAACTATTTCAGAGCAGAAACACTGAGGAGAGGCTTGGTCACTGACTAGGACTCAAATGTGCCAGAAATTTAAAGAGGAAAAAAAAAATGCCACCCAATCACATACCACATACAGAACAGCAGATTATTATGTCAAATAAAGAGGACTTCAGCCATTCACCTGTTTGTACCTTCTTCTAACAAAGAACCATTAGCATGAAACATCAAAACACTCTCCTTACCCCCAAACCCATTAGGCTTGTTTTAGTCTACTTATGTAAACAAGAACTTGGAGGATGTAGTCACTGAAATTCATATTTACTAAACAGCCTATGACATGTAATTCTAGAAGCAGTAATTATCAGTTGGTCATGCCTCCTCCTTCTGCCTAAAACAAAATCACAGCTTAATGTTAATAAAACCCAGCATACCTTCCAGGAAGCACTGCAGGTTAAAAGAGATTTTATTTTATTTTATTTTTTTTTAAACTGCTTAAATCTTTCCAGGCCTTACAAACGGACAAAGTATGCAATTCACATTTTGGAGCAAGAAGGAGGTGAAAGATACAAGATAAGTGGAAGAAATATTTCAAGGTAGCATTCACTTAAATGAAGCATTCAGACTGTAGTAGCTCTACAAAGGCTATACACAAGAGTTCTTATAATGCCTTCTTGTTTCACCTAGCCATTACCTTATTTCTTGTTCATCTTTCAAAACTCTTCAGTTAGCACCTATGCTTTGCTACACTATGTTCATCATCAACAAAACTGGTTTTACAACCATCCGTATTCAGTTCCCAATTTTGATTTGGCAAGAATATTGGAAGTTACTCTACTGAACACCTTCTCCTCAGTACTCCACCCTATCACAAAGAGGCCATTTGCCTGCCCACTCCTAAACTCATCTTCTTTCTCAGACTACATTTGAAAAATGATTTTATTTCTCACTAACCCCTCCCCACTCCATGAACACTTCATGAATTAGACAAAAAAAATTTGCAAGTTTCTGTGTATCACCAGAGGACATGAAATAGAGAAGCCTACTGGGTGTCCTGACAGCACAACAGCAAAAAGGCAAACACCAAACTCTATCTTACATGCAAGTTCTGATTGACATACATTTCAGCTGTTGGTGGACAAAAGAGAAGCTTCCACAAGTCATTCCAGTTCTTAGGTTCAAAGACAGGCAAATTGTGTGAGCAGTAGATCTGAACTCCTATGGCAAATTGATCACAGAGAAAGTACTCTCACAATAATCTAAACTCACTGACAGTTCTGATGCTCTCCTGCAGATCATACTGCTCTGATGAAACGGAAATGGAACTACAGTGCCACACAGAGGGTCTGCTCTGACACCTTATTTTACAGCAGCTGGTTCGATGTGTTTCATCCCTTTGTTTCAGAGCACAGTGGAAGAAGTACACAAGAAGCAGCAGCTGCTATCCAAGCAAATGTAATGATGGGAGTGGTATGCACAGACATCAAATACCAGAAAGGAATAAAGGTAGCACAAAGATTCCTGATAAATCCAGACATTTGTCATCTAACTTCTACTTTTGTTTGGTACAAATATGACATTTCTTATTGTCACTATTTATCTTTTCATTTGAGAAAGATTACTATTGCAAAAGTGAAAAAACCCACAAGTGGACATTGTATCTGACACATGCAAGCATAACTCCTGTTAGCACAAAGTCTTAGGAAACAAAGAGTTACCAAATAAATATTTGTACATGAAGACCAACTATGCATAACATATTCTAAGTTTATGCATAAAGTTTTGCCCTTAAAAGTCTCATCTCCTGTGTCAGAATCAAAACTTTTTTTTTCTCTTCCAAAGTTTAACCAAAGGCCTTTCCAAATGTACACCTGCAGCTTTGCACTCTGCCTGACATTTTCAAACACTTAGGACAAAGTTTAATGATGTTACGACTTCCCCTTTTTTTTAAAAGCAGATGTTTATCTAGCATTCAGCTATCTAATGGCAACAATATCATGAGGTTCAAGGCCCAGACTGACTGAATTCTATTAATGGCATAAAAAATAAATTTCAGTTAGTTGAAAGCCAAGCTGTTTCAATATCTTTTCTTCCAGCAGAGGGAGGAGAGTTTATCTTGCTCAGCCCAGAATTCCTTTGTGATGCAAAATGAAACGTTGCAGAAGACTATGCAACTACAGACATTTCACAATGCACTGCTTCAGACCCCTGAAACACAAAGTGGTAATTCCAGAAACAAGCTGTTACTTGTTTTTAAGAGAGTAAATCTCCTTTTAAACTGGATTATTCCAGATTGTACTGGAATAAATGCATTTTATTTACCAAGAAGTTTTCTTTTTCTATAGCAGAAATATATTCTGTGAAAGGAATATAGATAGATACCCACATAAAGCTCAAAAGGAGAACATGAATCTAAACAAAGAATTAACTGATTTAACTTACATCCTCATACAAAAGTGACAGTATGATTTGTGAAAGGCAGAGGATATACTTCTTGTCCTTATATTGCAGTCAACTGAACTATTAAGAGTAGTTTTTATCTAACATTTATATCTTGTTCAGCTGAGGTACATACTTAATTTTGACAAACATAATTAATACTGATCATTGTCTTTCTTACTCAGACAAATGGCTATACAAGGAGAAATGAGTATCTGGACATTAATCTTTCCTTATATAGAAACAGCAGCAGAGTTACAAAAAGCTAATGAAGTACACATCATCTTAACCAACAATAGCTATGTTATAAAGATGTCTCTGTATATTAATATTAAATTTTATGATGTATTCACAGACATGGGGGTTTTTTTGGTACCTGGAAGCAAGGTTAGGGTCAGCATTCCTTGACAGCAGCAGCTCTACAGTCTTCAAGATGTTT
Source organism: Agapornis canus (assembly GCA_036873685.1). Lineage (NCBI taxonomy): Eukaryota > Metazoa > Chordata > Aves > Psittaciformes > Psittacidae > Agapornis > Agapornis canus. The sequence continues at coordinate 29,584 of JBAFWW010051019.1, forward strand.
TCCTCTGAACTACGTGCAGTACATGCTGCCATCAGCACGGTGAACTTATCTGTTTTGAAATTTTCAGTTAGAGAATTACTTGTGTAAATATTATGCTAATCCAGAAGCTCCTTTAAAAGCCTTTACATTTGCTAGACTTGTTAATGGGGTTCTGATACTCTAAAATACTTAGAAAAGGGTAAGAAATTTGTTTTCCTTCAAGCAAAGGTCACTAGAATTAACAAGTAAGGTAAAGGAATCAAAGATACTCAGGAAGATGAGAGTGAATGGCAGTAGTAAAGCATCTAATCCTACTGAAGTCTAGGATACCTCTTTATGTACACCCACCCCCCAAACCAGTAGGAGCTTAACTATAGGTGTTTGTTCCTCAAATCTTGTTTTATACCAGCAGATTCACTCCCTGTTCCTCTCTACCTCTTCCCAAAATACAGTCAAGGGAAGAAACAAATCAAAGTTAACTGCATGAAGTGCATGAAATGTATTCTAAAAACATAGCAACATCAGTTCTATGGAGAAGAGAGTCCCATATAAAGACAGTTCAAGTAACAAGGCTTTACTATATGGCTGAAGGAGAAGGAAGGAAATTTACCTGAATACTGAGGTACAGTAGCAGCCAGAGAAATATTAAAAGCTGGGGTTTAGATGTGTATTTAAAGAACATCTAAAGAGTTCATAAAGATTCATCAAGAGGAACCAGCTACGCTACAGCTCTGAAGGCAGATGGGCGTTACATGCCACCTTGGCTCACAAATCAGAATTCTACACTACTGCTGTCTGCCCACAGAACAGGGAAGATCTTTCCTATGGTTCTCCTAGGGATGTGGGAAGCATCACACCTCAAGGACCTTAGCGAGTCAGCTGGCCCTAGAGTCAGCTAGAAGACTGCCACTTGAATAACTGCCCATTCTGCTTGTTGCACAAACTTGTTCACAAGTTCAAACATGCCTTTAACAATATGTTTTAACAAGTACAATTTTAGCTGTACCTACTTCAGACCATATCATGAAGTGTTACAATGTATTTTCTAATTCTCTTGTAGATATTTTAAGACTGTGTATATATTAACACCTTTATTCTTCAACTGAGGTCAGATGTTATTTAAACATGTAAAGTTTGTTCTGTACTTTACCCCTCTCTGCTTTCTTTCTTTCTTACCACTTCTTGTCCCTGACACCACCAAAGACCTTAGCTCTGCATTCAAATTCATCTGTTTCTTAATATACCATCTTCTAATTTTCAGCTCCTCCTGTAGAAGCTCTAACACATGTAATACAACGTTAAATGAAAATTTAAGTTTAGGAGAGTCACCTGAACTCCTGAACAATAAACAACCAACATTTTAGTAAATTAATCGACACACTGACAGATTTTTATTCAAATGGTTAACTTGGTTATCAATAACAACATGAATGGAAAGATGGCAGGACACTGAGCAAAAGCAGTAATAAGCACCATTAAAAATAATAAGCACTGTTAAAAACCAGTTATATTTGTATTCAGTATTTCAGGTAATGATAAAGAGAGGGAAATTAATTTCTGTTAGCATACTCGTAGCTCATACATGTGAGCAAAAGAAGGGGAAGAAACCCTTTAGAATTCTCAGATTTCTCTTTTGCTGAGAAAACCTGGTATGAGACTGCAAAAAAGATCAGTTTATGTTCAGCCTAGCTAAAAAACCCTGATGAGCCAGTGAATTTACTCCAAGGCTTCCGCATTCTGATCCCATCACACAGTGAATGTTACTTTAGTTCCTTGCTCTTCATGACTACAAAAAGGCTAAAATTAATTAACCACTTAGAAAGAAGACTGAAACATGACAAAAGGTGATTAACAGTATAGTTATTATTAGGGTTATAAGCATTACAGGATAATTAGCATAGGATCAGCTATGTGATTGTCTACTGATGCAAAAAAAAGCAGGACAACTGGTGACATTTAGTAGCATTTTAGGATGGCATAACTTTACTGAACACACATGGCCTGACCTAAATCAGCGCTTTGGTGGACAGTGCTCTGCTACATATGCGCCAGCTACTTCCTGTTTCACTACACAAACTACTAGGGAAACAAACTAAGAAACCTGATCCTAGCAGCAAGGTGTGACTGAGGGCAAACACATTCGGTAACACACTGAAGAAACATGACACGCATGCTGGTTAACTGGTCAGCTGCAACTGCTGCCCACACCAGTGTCTGCACCACTTATAGCTCTCTACAGGCATCAAGAAGGACCAGGTGTGAGTTGTAGGCAGCCATAGGTATAGGCAGCTGGATGGAAGTTCTAAATTGGCTACAAGGACAGTAATTTGAAGGCATGATTGCTTTTGGTGCAGGCAATCCACTCTAACCTCATGCTCTGATCAGATGCTAAGAAGCCCAAGAAAATTTTCTGAGGCAGATTTGTATCCTCTGCATTCCAGTCTACTCCTATTACAAACACTGGCAAATTCTTGGATAATATGATTACTGCTTTTATGTACTTGGCAGTATTGTGTGTCATATGTTTCTCCTACATTGCTGTGGTTTTTCTTTAACTTTTCTACAACACAATGAAAATGAAGGAAAATAATAGTAATTTAAGCAAGAAAAAGTTATTATTATGCCATTAAAATTGACAGAAGAACTGAGATTACTTTGAAGCTTCCCTGAACTCTTGCAGAATATGGTGACTTAGCAAGACACTGAAGAACAGTTTTCACTTTACAGAAAAATGTGCTCTAGTTTTAGAAAAGTCCACATTAGTTTCCCAGAAACTGGAAAACTATTCCTGTTCTTTGGGACTCTATCTGGTTTCTGTGTGTACATACTTCATAAAAGGATTAAATAAAGGAAGTTTTAGCTGTCCAACTTTGGCTTAAAATTCTTGAACAAGTATTTCCAAATACTTTATTTTTAAAAAAGTACTTGGTGATTGGGAGGCAGAGGGTGAAGAAGACAGAATGAGAAAGAACAAGAAAACCCATCAACTGGTTCCACATCAGTTCCAAGAACACAAATTTTACTTTAAAACTACTACTTTTACTTCAAAACTGTGAAATTTAGACTAGGCCCCCATTCACCTGTGAATTTTGATTTTTTTTCCTATATATATACAAAGAGAATAAGGATAGGACAATATCTGGTACTGAGCATTACTAACCAGTACTGTTCATTCACATCTTACCTATTTCAAAACTTGCATTAGCACCTCTATCCAGAAGAAGCCGTACTACTGCAGAGTTAGCCACACTGGCAGCATACATCAGGGGAGTGTATCCAAACTGAAAGCTACAGTCTATGTTCACACCTGTCAAAATTTAAGATACTAAAATCGTAAAACTGCACCACAATAAACATACTTATTATAAATTTTATTCTCAATATTTATCACTACAAAGGTTACACACTGTGTTTAGTCCTAGAGAGAGGTTTCTTAGACCATTTTTACATTTCTAATGCACCGTTATCTACGACACCAGCAAATAACTTTTAAAACTGACACTGAGGAAGCTCAGTTCTCAATTCACCAAGTTCTGTACCACAGAAAGACCACAATGAGATTATTTTTACAGCTAAATGTATTTTTTTTTCCAGAGAAGTGCGCAGAATCTCTATTTTCTCCACTTATGTGCAGTAACTTTCTTCAATCAAAATGAAAGATTTTGATCCTTTCCAAGCCAAGCTATGGAAGCAAACTGCTTGTCAGGTAATTAAGATTATACTGACTAGGGTTTTCCTGCTTCACAGCTCCTTTTATTCTCTGCATTGAAAGACAGTTAATTAACAGATACCAGTTTTGTGTTCCATACTAACAAAATACCATCTTGATAGAAAGAAGATTGTGCAAGATCCAGTCACAATCACCAGATTTGTTACCCTTTATAATAGCCACATCTTCTTTTATGGCTAGAAGAAAACTTGCCAGAAAGCCCTCCCAGATTCACCAAGTACCAAGCACCAGACTGAGATACTCATCTAACAACTTTCAGACAATAAATTCTATACATTTTGCAGGAAGAGGAATCATCTTTACTTCAGTCCTTCCTCAAATATTACTTCCTCTACAGGAGTTTCTATCAGCTCATTCTATATTAATCAGAAAGTGATTATGGATAATCAAAACCACTTCTTTACAAGAGACTGCTTTAAAAAAAACCCAACAAAACAAAACAAACCCATCTCCAAAGAAATTTGTTGACAGTTGAGCTACATGCATGCCTTTTCATACAAAATGTGCATTTACCCTCCCTGTCTCAGTAGTTTGTTAAAGCTGTGTTCAGTGTAGCAACATAAAGTCATCAAAGCTGAGGGAGTAGTAAGTCACTGCTGTTGGATTTATTCTTCAGCTGTTTAAAATCACTGAAGTCATAGAAGCAATCAGTAAAGAAGGAACATTCAATGAAAGCCAGGTGTTGAAGCATTCTAACACCTCTTAATACCTACAAGCCACAGAATTCATGATCAATCCTTAGTAATGCATACATACTAGCTGCAGTCCTTCATGCCACAGCATTCCAGTTTGCCTGCAGTGCACAAAACCAGCTAAAGTCTGAGAGGAAGATAAGGATAACTGACACAGTAACAGTCACATTGCTACTTGGCTGCACAGTTATTGGAGCTGTTGACTGAACTAGAAAATGCCTCCCCTTGGTTACTACCCAGACCCTCCCATGACATAAGCTGTTCCTGAAGTAAGCATTATTTCAGCATTTAAAGAAGTCTTGTAAGGCAACAGAGAAGCCCAGAAAAAATTTACAGTGAAAAAACAGGCCAGATCCAACAGCTAGAGTTGAATGCACAGCTGCCGCAGCTCTTCAACCCAACATCTAACCAAAACTGATGCTGAGCATGTATTCCCAGCAGGCATCCACTGCACAGGCCCAAAGTTTTCACCCACACTTGCAAAGCCCTGTAGTGACAGGTGAGGGATGAAATAGCAGGTGATAAGGTGCACCGGAAGCTGCAGACCCAACCCTGCACGCAGGCGGTTCAGGACACTGGCCGCTCGTGACTGACCCAGGAGATGACAGTCTTGTTCACCAACATCCTGCATGGTGCCAGCTATACACTCTACTGGTCAGGCAGATCCAAGACTGAAAGTCATCTTCCTGGAGTTGGCTTCATGATTAAAAACTCCATTGTCTCTAAACTTGAAATCTGCTGATAGGTCATTCCGATCATATTATCTCCTTACACCTTCCACTACACAGTAAGCAACACGTTGTTTTCAGCATATATGCTCCAACTCTGCAAGCTGACCCTGCAGAAAAAGAAAAATCCTACTTCGACCTGTGTCACCTCCCTCAAAAGGTTCCTACAGAAGATAAAATCATAATCCTTGGTGATTTCAACGCCTGAGTAGGTAAGAACTTTGAAGCCTGGAAAGGCGTACTAGGCAAGCACAGTGTTGGTCGCTGCAACGATAACGGTTGCCTCTTGCTAGAGTTTTGTTCAGAGCAGCAGCTTACCATCACCAACACTATTTTCCAGCAAAAAAAAAAAGACAGCCAGAAGACAACCTGGATGCATCCTCAATCTAAACATTGGCACCTTACTGATTATGTCTTGGTGCACCAGAGACATATTTGTGATGTCTGTCACACCTGAGAGATGCCTAGTGCAGAATGTCAAACACACCACCACTTTGTGCATTGCAAACTTCCACTTCGAGCCCAAACCTAAGAGGGGCAGCACTCTGAGGAGGAGGCTCAATGTTAATAATCTTCAAACAGCTGCAGTCAGGGACAGCTTTCAGGCTAACCTTTGAACTAGGCTTGAAGACCATCTGATAGGTTCTTCTCCTGAAGTGCTTTGGCAGCATATCAAAAATAGCATCCTGCAAGCCTCTGTAGAATCCACTGGGTTCTCCTTAAAGAAAAACAAAGACTGGTTTGACAATAACAACCAGGAGGTCCAGGAACTGCTGACAAAGAAAAGATCTGCTCATCAAGCACACCCCACTCAGCCACTTCGCCATGTTAGAAAAGCAGCCTTTCGTCTTGCATGTAGCAAACTCCAACAGAAACTTCAAGACATCCAGAACAAGTGGTAGCTCAACCTAGCAGAAAAAAAAACTCAATTATGTGCAGATTTGGGTGACCACAGAGGATTCTATGAGGCTCTGAAAGCAGTGTATGGACCCACATTTCAGGTTCAAAGCCCCTTACTTAGTGTAGATGGCCAAACGCTTCTTACAGATAAAATCTCTGTCCTGAATCATTGGTCTGAACATTTTCAAACACTCTTTAGTGCTAACCATGTAGTCC
>JBAFWW010051029.1:0-20441 GCA_036873685.1 Agapornis canus
TTTGAGGTGCAGCCTCACCAGTGCCCAGTACAGGGGGATGATCACTGCCCTGGCCTGCTGCCACACTATTGCTGATACAATCCAGGACTGTCAATCAGCACCCCGAAGTCCTTTCTACCAGAAACGGTGGCAAAGTTAGAAGCTGGTGAAGGATGGGGATCTAAGGAATGCAGGGAGCAGAATGGCTACCGGAAGAGCACTGCGACTAGAGCAAGGGAGCAAAGTGTCTGCAGGAAAACTGCTCTAGGGAATTAGTTGAAATGTAAAACTGGCCTGGAAAAAATTCTATAGCATGGTCCTGAGTGGCTCCTTACACATATGTGTGTGGTGGCTCTGAGTTACATAGCTCTGTGCTGCTCACCGCCTCAGCGCGAAAATGCAGCACGCATGCGGTATTGAGGAAACTGATGGGACACGACAAGGCGTCCCTCACGGCCTGTTACCTTCTTGCCTATTACTTCACTGGGACCGTGAGTTCGGGGAGTTGCCTAGTAATTTTGCGCTCCCTTTGTGTGTTCTCAAAGCGCCTTTTGGGGGAGGAAGCTATTTCCCCACCTTTACCCGTTCTCGGGACTACAGCCTCCCGCCTCCACCGGCGGCCCCGGGGTCGGACTGGGTCACCGCTCCGCTCCAAGCGCCGCCAGGCCACGCAGTCCACCGCCGAGCAAACGATCTGCTCCGGCGGTTCCTCACCAATCGTGACATCAGCGATCAGCTACAAAGCCGGCATGTCTATCTCTCCCGCCGCCTCCCGGGCTATGCGTCCCGGCGTCCTGTGGACGGCGGAGGGAGTCTCAACTCACTCCGTGGAGCAGCGGTAGTGTGTCAGCGGGGGTAGCGCGGAGGGTTGTGGCGGACGGCTCTGGCGGGTGGAGCGGGACGGGGAACGGCAGCGCTCCCGCTCGCTTGCGGGGCCGCCAGAAAGGCGGGACGGCAGTGGTGGTGCAGGGGAGTCCCGTGGCGTCAGGGTTTAACTCCTGGTTTAAACGTTAGAAGTAGTTACTAGCCTTTAAACGCACGGTGAGGTGCGGTAGCTCTTGGTACCGGGGAGAGATCACCACCGCTTGCTTATCTCTTCCACGGTACGTCATGTAGCATTGCTTGGGCCAGACGAGGGCTGCTGACAGCAGTTGACAGCGTGTTGTAGAAAGCTCGGTGTTAGGCCATCACCGGTTTAAAGACCTCTGCAATGATATGTATATTGCCTCTTCTTAAAATACCCAGGCTACCTGTCTGAAAAATGTACAGTGACAAATTAGGGCCAGGACTTAAAGCAGCTTTTTCTTTTTTTTTTTTTTTTTTTTTTTTAAAGAGAAGTCCTCTTTAGTAAACGCTGGTTTTAGCTTTTACTTTTTAATGCCACTGTGGTGTACTTGTGCTCCCATGGGAAAAAGCATGTGGGTGTATTTTCTCTTATGAAGACAGACTGTGGGAGCTGGGCCTGTTTAGTCTGGAGAAGAGCAGACTGAGAGGGGATCTCAGTAATGTGTGTAAATATCTCAGAGGTGGGTGCCAGGAGGATGGTGCCAGACTCCTCATTGGTGCCCAGTGACAGGACGAGGAGCAGTGGCCATAAAATAAAATAAAAGAAATTTCACCTCAACATGAGGAAAAAAAATCTCTGCACTGAAGGTGGCGGAGCACTGGAACAGGCTGCTCAGGTGGGTTGTAGAGTCTTTCTCTCTAGAGACATTCAGTACCCACCTGGACACATTCTTGTGTAACCTGTGCTGGTAGCTCTGCCTTGGTAGAGGGGTTGGACTGGGTGATCTTCAGAGGTTCTTTCCAACCCCAATGATTCTGTGATTTTATTATTTGATGATCTTAGCAGCCCTGTATGTTCCCCATGCAGCTCCCTATATATTTTACCAAAGACCTATCAATGCTTAGTTGCTCTTTTTATGAGGCATAAAGCAGGTTGTTGCCTGTTTGAAAGAGAGCTCTTGAAACACTCTCCTAGTCTGCTTAGTGTGCTTGGTGGTGCATTTCCGCATGTCAAGCAGACTCCATGCCACACTGGCTGCTTTGTTACATTTACACACAAAAGTTCAAGGTAGTGCACTAGCAGTTACAATGACTGGGCTGTAATCTACAGCCACTGGCTCTTACAGTCTCTCATCTCTGTTTAAAGACGCAGTATAGATTTATTTCACTATGCCTGTCCTGGGGGTAAGGCTCTCTGTGGGCAAAGGTCTCTTACCTTAAGGGGGAGTAATTTTTAGTATTATGATGAAGGCAGTCCACTTCAGAATACCTCCAAAATCAGTTTTATTGCCAACTTGACACTAAGGAGTTGTACATCCTTCATCTGAGGATGTTATTGTCCTCCTCTGGGGCCCTTTGGCCTTTGTTCAGTCAGTTGTTATCTACCTAAACCAAGACAATTGTTTTTCTAAACCTTAACAGATACATTCTTTCTCCTGGGATAAATTTTGACCTTCCTGCTGTAAATCCAGGATCAAGGTGACCTGCTGAAGTGTGTATCATAGGTGTTGGCAGAGCTGAGCTGCAGCCTCTGCCCTGCTCCTGTGTGCTGGATGTATGTGATCAGACCAGCTCCCAGCCTGGCAGATGCTGAGGCAAGGCAGAAGGACTGTGTTGCAGTGCTTCAGCTTTACTGTTTGGCATGGCCCTCGTCTGCCCAAAGTACTTGTGCCATCCTGCCATCACTTCACATAGAATAATAGAATAGTTAGGGTTGGAAATGCCTCATGATACCTGAGGTCTGGTGGGGTTATCTTCAAAGGAGATGGTTGTGGGCTACATCTTGCTCAAACAGAGCTGAGGTGCTGTCCCCTGATGATCAAAATAACCCAAAGCTCATGAAGGATAGGTGGAGGTAGAAAGATGAGTCATGCCCAAGATGTGTAATTACCTTGGTGAGTGCCTTGGTGGCAGAACCAGGAAGGCTATCTTGACTTTTGCTGAGAAAGGTTGGACCAGATGACTCAAGTCCCTTCCAACCTGGTGTTCTATGATTCTATGACTCCTGTTCTGAGTTTTCTAAACCATTTTGCCTGACAAAAAGATTGAGATGGCAACATCCTTAACATGATAATGATAGGATATATGGTTACAGGTGAACACATACTTCCTCCCTGAGATGACTGAAGCTGTTAATGCTCATTGTTGATACCTCCAGATAGCTGCTGGTTAAAGCCATGGGGAGGAGTTTTGCAGCAAAACCAGAGAGTGCCTTGTAGTCCACAGCAGTGCAAAATCATATTCATGAGCAGCTTAAGTTAGAATAGCCAACGAGAGGCAGTCATAAATTAGTGTATTTCTATGCCCTGTCTGCTGTAACACATACTATTCATGATTAGAGAGATGGAAGCTACATCCATCTTTCTTCAGGGTTGAAAGTAGGCTTTCATGTAAAAAGCAGGTTTTAATTAATTTAGTGTAATTATGACGTTTTCCACATTAGCTGCTTTATTGATATGTTTGTGTCTTTTTTTTTTTATCCTAGATACAGGAACGTGCTTGAAGTGATTGATTTCTGCCATGTTCTCACAGTGCTCATGGCATCTGTTAAAGGTTGCAAAGCTTCAACTCCGAAGTCTGAATTTAGGTCTGCATTTACAAAACCACAGAAGAGCTTTCAGCAAGTCACTGCCTGAACATCGAAGGAAAGTAGTAGTTACAGGTATTGGCTTAGTGTCCCCTCTTGGTGTGGGGACTGAGTTTGTGTGGAAGAACCTTCTCCAAGGAGACAGTGGGATTGTAGCACTCGAGGGGGAAGAATATGGAGGCATCCCATGTAAAGTGGCTGCTTGTGTGCCAAGGGGAAATGGGGAAGGTCAGTTCAGTGAAGAAATGTTTGTGTCAAAATCAGAGACCAAATCCATGAGTTCCGCCACTGTGATGGCCATTGGTGCAGCAGATCTGGCAATGAAGGACTCCAGCTGGTCTCCCCAGTCTGAAGAGGACCGCTTAAGTGCTGGTGTGGCAATTGGGATGGGAATGGTTCCACTGGAAGAGATTTCTGATACAGCTGCTTTATTTAAAACAAAGGGTTATAACAAGGTCAGCCCATTCTTTGTCCCAAAGATTTTAGTCAATATGGCAGCAGGCCATATCAGCATTAAATACCAACTGAAAGGGCCAAATCATGCTGTGTCAACCGCTTGTACCACAGGCGCGCATGCTGTTGGAGACTCCTTTAGATTTATTGCTGCTGGTGATGCAGACGTCATGTTGGCTGGAGGGACTGAGGCTTGCATTAGTCCTTTGTCCTTGGCTGGGTTTGCAAGAGCTCGGGCCCTCAGCACGAGTTTTAACTCAAGCCCTAAAATGGCTTGCCGACCATTTGATTCACGGAGAGAAGGATTTGTAATGGGAGAAGGTGCTGCTGTATTGATCTTGGAAGAGTATGGACATGCTGTACAAAGAGGTGCTAGGATCTATGCAGAAGTTCTAGGTTATGGACTATCTGGTGATGCTTGCCACATAACAGCACCTAATCCAGAGGGAGATGGTGCATTCAGGTAAGAACTGTATGTTGATTATGATAGATGCTTCATATGCTAATTATAGTGAATACATTTGTTTCCATTATTCCATGCTTTTCCTAGAGAAATGCTGTTCAGTCTTGAATTAATATTCCAAAAGCCAGAAAACTTAACCTGAAACCTGAAAGAACATCTGGTAAGGTTTTGCCCCAGTTTTCTCCTTTCTAGTAACAAAGTGAAGGCCAATTCTTGCTAGAATCAGCCTTTTTGCATATATTTATGAAATCTTTCTGGATGTGAAAATATTTTGTGTTTGGTGCCTGCAGCTGTTCACACAAAGTGTCAAAGGAAACCTCTTTTTTAAGACTTTTGTGGTATGGTAGAACCTTTTTCAGGTTCTTCTTTGCACTTTATCCATAGAGAAGAGAGACCCCACTGTAGAAAGCAGGTTGTGTCATTTCTTATGTTCTGAAAGGAGAATAGCATTCCTGAAGAAATCCCAAGTGATGGAAACTGTAGAGCACTTGTAGGATTTAGTTTGTTAGAATAATTGCCATACATGTAATAAGCATTAATTGTGGTTATTCTTATTTAGAAAAGACTTGAGCTTTTCATAGGGAAAGCATTTAGTTCATATGCTGGTGCTACAAACATGTTTAAATACTTCATTCTTGATGCAGCTAAGAGTGTTGGTGGAGGGGCGTAACAAATAGACTTTAGCTTTATCATTGTTACTTTCATCAAAAACGGTTCACAAGTAGATGAAATTAATTGTTATCATTGACCTAATTAAATTGTCAGTTAACTTACATATGTAAGTTCGGGAGCTTTGTGTAGGCTGAATACTACTGCTGACACTGGAATCTTTAGTAAAGATTTAGTTTGCATTATTCTGTATGTGCATTATTCTGAATGTATGTGAGTAACAAGATTCAATACATCACTGCACAAATAGATCAAATTCCTGCACAGTATTGTAAAGCTGTGTTTGCATCTTTGTTGGGTTAACAGATTTTCCAAGAGGTGTAATATAACAGGTTTTCCCTTTATGCTGTTTGATTCATACTTAATTGTTCTGCCGACTTGGGTGTGAGCTGAGTAATTAGCAGTGTTCTCTTCCAGATTTTCAGACTTGTTTACCCTTGAGATGATATGGCAGTATATTGTAACAGAATTTTTCATGTATTTTATGATTGCAGTAGCATATAAATTGAATTCACAGTGGGAAGTAGTTCAAAATTAATCTTGGTATCTAAAAATGTTGAGCCTTTCCACCCTTGAGATAATAAATTTTTATGCAGTTTTCAAACCAGTATTTTATTACTGCTGTGGTATATGGATTAAATCCATGTATATGCTTCTCTTACTTTTCTGGGGGAATTCTATTTACTGCATCAAAAAGAATCAGGGGCATCTATTTTTGACATCTAGTAACTGACTTCAGTTGGAGACTAATATGTATGTTAGAAAAAAAACCTGCAGAAAAGGACAGGCAAAGCCAGACTCAGAAGTGTGGATATAAAGTGTGTTCTACACACTTGATCTGTAAATGTAAATGTGCCTTGCAGCTGACATTTAGCTAAATTAATGTATCTGTTTCCCTCAGTAATCCTTTTTGCCTGAGTGTTGCCTTACTGTCTACTGACAGTGAGCATCAGTGACTTCCAACCTAAGCTAGGCTGGATGCTTCTGATGGTAGAAGGCCATGCTGGAGACATTTAAATATGACGAACAGCCTGTGCTGTCATTTTTCTTAGCTTCCTTTTATTTACTTTTTTTCATGGATTTCAAAAGAGTCAGTGGTCTTTTGCTCAGAGATACTTAGTTAAGGTGTGTGTGCAAGGAGTGATGTTGGATTCATCTCTTTCTGTAGGAAATCTGTGAGAAAATCACAGTATGGAGCAGTATTGATCTTTCTGTGGTTTTCATAGAAAAAAAAGTATTTCATGGAGGCAGTCAAAGTCGACAGGTTATCAAGAGTTTGAATGAAACATACAATGTCAGGGTAGAAAAGTGTGACTTTTAGTAAATTTAATTTTCAATGTAGGAATCTGTGCTACCTCGTTGACATTTCTAGCCTCTGGGAAGCATGTTCAAGAAGAGAAATGACTGCAGAATTTTTCTTTCATTGCCCAATATTTTTGTTTGATAGATTTATTTTTTCCAATTCCCTAATATTGCAAATATGAGGGGAAATAAAAACTAGTAAAAACTAGGGAATCTTTTCACTTAGAATGGGAAAGGGATTTCTTAGTCCGTTGTACTGGATGTTACATTAATGCATTACTATACTAGAGAAACTTCAGTGGACAAAAAATAAATTTTGGCAATTATTTCAGGTCATTATTTCAATCTCAAATGTTTGTTTGTTTTTAATTTTGCATTGAAAAGGATCTTTGAGATATTGATGTAGTCTGTGGAGTTATATCCTCTTTCTTTCTGTATTTTTCCCAACTGTGGAATTTTTAGCAGCAGGTACCTGACTTTTTAGTGGTTCTCACCACTACTATCTTTCTGGGGTAGCTAAATGTAAGTGCTAGTGTGTTTAGTTATGTGAATCCATCTCTTGTCATTTATATCTTGGTAAAGTATGTCATGCAGATTTTCATATATGGTAAACATTCTAAAGCATCCTATACTTTTGCCTTTGTTTTGTACGTGTCAAAAAAACAATGGGAAATTCATACTGTCTTCTATTTTTTTTAGGTGCATGTCTGCTGCAATAAAAGATTCTGGGATCAAGCCTGAAGACATTACATACATCAATGCACATGCAACTTCTACACCTCTAGGAGATGCTGCTGAGAATCAAGCAATCAAAAGACTTTTTAAAGATCACTCACGTAATATTGCTGTTTCCTCCACAAAAGGAGCAACAGGACATCTCTTGGGGGCTGCAGGAGCTATTGAAGCAGCTTTTACTGCACTGGCCTGTTACCACGGAGTTTTGCCACCTACTCTAAACTTAGAGAAAACAGAGGCAGAGTTTGATCTCAATTATGTTCCATTAACAGCTCAGGAGTGGAAGACTGAAAAACGACGTATAGCACTCACAAATTCATTTGGTTTTGGTGGTACTAATGCAACTTTGTGCTTTTCAAGTATTTAATTTAGAGTGTGCATGTTTCGAAAAATGGCACTGACAATGATTTTCTCTACTACCACCCTTGATATGTACTGTGTTCTTTTCTCAGCTTTGAGAATTGCTCATTTGATACATAAGGACTTTCTTCACCCTAAGATTGGTAATTTTAGAAGACAGAACTTCTTTTATTAATTTTATTAAAAGTAAATAAAAGACCTATTCTTCATGTTGTAAAGAAGTTTTTGTTCTTGACTAGAAGAGGAGACATTGACCATTTTGTGGGTTTACTTCATTAGAACAGAGTTTTCATATGCATGTGACACAGAAATTGCTCTGAAACATTTATGCAAAAGGGAGGGTGGCTTACAAACTAGTTTCCGTGTGTTGTGTTACTTCATTAGCCATGGTGTGGAGTGGTAACAGTGAAGGATGCATACAGCATGACTGATACATCTTCCATGTGGCACATGGAGAGAATTAGTAGGTAACCTGTCTTGTTCTGAAATTTTGGACAAGAATAGCAAGGTAGATATGAAAGTATGATATTAAGAATTTACAAGATATTTACACAGAAAGGAAAAAGACTCTTGAAACCCCCAGCTGTTCTGCCAAAATGGAGAAATAGAAATAACCAAACCCAGAAAAGCAAAGAATCTTTTAGCCAAAAAAACCCCTACTACATGCAAGAAATAAATCTGAGTCTTGTGGTGAGGGTAAGAGGAAAAAAGAGAACAAGAAAATTAAATCATACCTACAGCTGACATATTGATGGTGGATTAGGTTGTCTCTTGCAAAGAACAAGTGAACGACTTCAGCTATTCCTTCTGGCTCCTGTCAGCATTTTAGCCAAGTAGTGCCTTGATAGCACAGATGTGAGTGAAGTCAGACATCCCTATTGGTGAGTTATGTCATTAAAAGGCTTTTCACCAGTTCTCTTTGTGACCAGTGTAAGTAGAGGCAAAATAACTCACTGGATTTAAAATAAAGGACATAGAAAGCAGCTATACTGTAAGTAAATTTAATTCTGGAAAGAGATTACTTATAGGCTAACATGAGGCTTAGAATTACCCTAGAACTTCATTATTTACACAAATGGTCTGAATGCTGATGTGGAAGAGCATATTTTTTGCATCTGCTATCTTTACTGAATAGAAATCTAAAGAGAACGATGAGAAAAAATGCAGTCAGAGAATAATTAAGACTCTTTCAGAAGCTGAGCTCATACAGAACAATGCAGTCTGAAATAGATTAATGCATAATAAGCTGGAGAGCAAATAGAGTATGAGAATTTGCTGTTGGAAAAAGTATCTACAAACCTCTTATTTTGTTAATAATTAATATTAGCAGTACAATGAATGAGGATTTGGACTGCATGCGGTGTGAAAGGCAGACATAAAATTCAACATTACTATCTGCAAATTGTATGCAAAAAGGAACTGACTGAAAATATTCTGCCTTCAAGAGAAAGCCAGCATCAGGGTTGTGAATTTGGAGGGAATTATCCAGCAAGTTTCTGGAGATACTTTTTCAGGTAGCTGTAATCCAGGGCAGAATATGGGAAGACTAGGTACTACTGCATTATTGGGGACCTGAAATACCATCTAACTAAACTTGCCCAGTCTTGTTGCATAGCTGCACACCAGTAATTAACACTGTGGCAGAGTGATATGTTTCTGTTTCCCTCTGATAACAGAGATCGTGGCCCCAGGAGTGTTAGATGCAGACTCTTGTGTACCAACCATGAAAAGACAGATTACACTGTCAGACAGTAAAATAAAACAGAAACTGAAATGATTAAAAGATCTTTCTCCCCACTTCATCTCACTGCAGTTTAATCATCTGCTGCAGGTAACCTTTAAACCATGAAATCTTTGTGACAGCAGCCACTTTAGGTGTTTGATAATGGATAATTTTAACAGGCCTAGATGCAGTAATAGATAGTGTGTCTTGTAGTGAATGAAGATTTTTTAAAATTAATAGAGCCAAAGATTAACTCCTTATATTTGCATTTTGTTTGTACAGGTTTCATTTTATGTACTTGTTTGGAGTCATCTCTTTATATCACATACCCCACTGAGCTGATCTGGGACTACTTACTGCTAATTACTGCTTTATTATTGGCAACTGCAAACATTAAAAGGAAAACAGATATCTCTCTGTTGCTAAACTATTAAGTGGGTAAATTGACCAACATATTAAACCAGAATGCTTTCCCTTTAAAATGGTCCCTTTATCTTAATCAAGAGATGTAATGGTCCAGAGTTTGAATTAAAACCCCTTAATGTTTAGGCTTATAAGCTCAGAGTCAGTTACAATCTGGTAAGAAAAGCCTGGAGATGCTGGTAGAGTGTTTATTTCGAAGCCTACTTCTGAAGTGGTGCAACATACTTCTGGGAGCCAAATGCACCAGGCAGGATGACAGAATGGCCAAGGCTGGAAGGTACCTCAGGAGCTAGCCTAGTCCAGCCCCCCTGCTCGAAGTAGTGACAGCTAAAGCAGGTTGCTCAGGGCCATGTCTAGCCTGGTTTTGAGGGTCTCCAAGAATGAAGATTCCACAAGTTCTCTGGGTAACCTGTGCCAGTGCTCGGTCACCCTCACTGTAAGGTTTCTTTTAAATGGAATATCTTGTATTTAAATTTGTGCCCATTGCCTTTTATCCTGTCAATGGAAACTAATGAGAAAAATCTGGCTCCCTTTTCTTCATTCCCCCATCAGGTATTTTAATACATTGAAAAGGCTGAACAGTTACAGCTCTATTATCCTCTCCTCTTATGTCACGTGCTCATTGTCACTGTGGCCCTTCATTGCACTTTCTCCAGTATGTTCATGGTTCTCATGCACTGGGGAGTCCAGGATTGAACCCAGCACTGTGCTGGTGCTGTGCAGCTGTGGAGAGGAAAGCTCATCTCCCGTAACCTGCTGCTGATACTCCTACTAATGCAGCCCATGATGCTTTTGGCCTTCTTTGATGCAAGGGCAGCTGGTCCATGAGACCACCAGGTCTTTTTCTGGCAAGCTACTTTCCAGCTAGTTAGCCTGAGGGAATACTGTATGGTGCAAGGTGGTGCTGCATGGTGTATGCTCTAGGTACAAGACTTGGAATACCACTTGGTTGAAATCCATGAGGTTTCTGTCAGCCTATTTCTCCAGCCTGTGCAAGTCTGGATGGCAGCATACCCATCTGGTGTAGAAACTGCACCTCCCAGTTTTGTATCATAAGCCAACTTGCTAAGTCCTCTATCCCATTGACTAGGCCATTAATGAAGGTGTTAAAAGTACTGGTCCCAGAGTAGGTCTCTGGGGTACTCCATTAGTGTCTGGGCACCAGCTGGACTTTATGCCACTGATCAGAACATTATTCTCTACTGTATACGGATAAGGTTTGTGAATCAATAAGATATTGAAAGATCTATCAGAGCTGGAAATAGAATTCTATAAGTGTTGCTTTCTATGTCATATACAGTCCATTAGATACCACTGTCTATCCCATTGACTTTTCTGAGCAGAAGCTCATTACCCATAAGTCAAAACTGGTTTACAAGGATAGGCTCTAAGTTTCTTAATACTGATGAAACTGAATCTGATCTACAACCCATAAGTCAACCTTATATTTTTTTAATTTTTCTTTTAAGCACAACTTCAGTTTAACAGCTAGGTGAGGGATATTATCCATTTTCACTTTTTGTATCAGAATGTGAGAGAATTTCCTCTGTTCCCTTGTTTGGAAAAGCAGAAGATCTAAAACCTTTGTCACAGTGGAAATCAGTTTTTATCAGTACTCTTACTATATTAGTGTAGGCAAATTACACAGGGTGGAGTTTATAACAATAAGTCTCCTTGAATTTATTTCAATAACAGGGAGAGGAAATTACCTTTACTTGAAGGATTCAGATTAATTTGGAAGTAACAAAAAAAGATTTATAAGCCAAATGTGCTAAGAGAAGCAGATTCCTGAGGCTGTTAGCAAATCATAATGACAGTCTGCCACTGCAGCAAAGTCAATGAGGAGTAGTTTTTCTATTCAAATCTGGTTTAGAGTAGAGACATTCTCTTTGTAATTCAGCAATATCAGACATAATGAGAGTAGAGGACATGCTCTTTGTTCTGTGTTATGCAGCTTAAACATGCGTGGAAGAGAGCGTGCAGAATGACAATTACTGAAACCCTGGAAAATAACAGAACATGCCCCCCCAGAGGCAACTGTAATATCCAGCTAGATGAAGTTGCATTTGGGATTTTTTGCAATGTCAAGCTTCTAATAGGAGCCAATAATTTTGCCTTAATTCAATTAATTAGTCTTTGTTCCTCCTCTGACTGGCAATGAGTGTGCTGGTTCTGGTGGTTGTGTTTTGAATGTTAGTGTCTATACGTTGGGAAGAGGACTGACACAAAGGTCTCACTCCCATGGCCCACATCACCTGAAATAAGCAGGAAGACTGTAGATGTATTTACTGTTAAGTTCCATAAATTTTACATGCCCCCTAGGAACAATTTATGCCTGGTGACCATGTCACTGGGATATTCTTATATCTGTACTGAATGATTTGCTCCTGGCCTGTTGGCACTGTAGAGGAACACTGTTGTCTTCTGAAACACCAAAAAAAAAGAGAAAGTGTTGTTGTTCATACTACATTTCTTACCTTGGGGTTTACTGGCCAACAGCCAGGTTATTTTGCCAGCACACTACTCTGTACTGGAGTGTTATGGATTCCAGTCCTGTACTGGGTCCAATCAGTCTGTGCCCTGTGGGGGATGCTATAAGCTAGCTTTGAAAGAGGTGTGCTTAAAGATTTCTGGAAAGAAGCTTAATGTTTCTTTCACTGAAGTCCAGTAGGGCTCTAGAGCAAATCTTTAAAATCCCCCAGATAAGAGTGTTTGCTTTGTTTTCTGGCCATGTTCAGTATAACAAACTTTGGAGGCATTTCCACCACTAGCACATGCTCCTCATGAGATGGTCGTACCATGGTGTTGGGTTCTGTGACATCTAGTAACCTCTGCCAGAACAGTTTCAGACCACCTAAAGCCTGTTCCTTGTGCCACGTGGTGCCTGGAGAGTTTCTCAGACTGAGACTATTTTAAAATACTTCCAGTTATTTCAGTTATAAATAGTATTAAATATTTAAAACCACCATCAGCCATGAATCCTATGGGAGGAAATTGAAGAGATCTGCTCGAAGCTGCTGCTTTGTGGATTAACTATTTCTGCCCTGAGCACTCCTGTTTGTCCATCTCCAATGGGTGACTCTGAGGAGACAGCACAGACCCATCAGAAAGCACAGAAGAGCATCTTCTGAAACTGGGCAAAACTGGTGAGCCTCTGCCTGCTGGCAGTAGCAACCCCTACTCTCCAAATGTGCATCAGACTCAGTTGGGGTTGACCAGTTAGCCTCAGGGCTAAAATGAAGTTTTGACCACGGACACATCCATGTCAGTAGTTCCGCATGGAGACCTCTTTTCTCCGTTTTAGGAGAGGGACCTTTTCCCCTGGTATCCTGAGAAGGTTTCTCTCGAGCAGTGAAAATCGTGAACGAAATGGGAGTGATCACACGGTGGCAGCAAATTCTTAGTTATCTGAGGCACTCGGGCACCCACAGTGTCCCCGGTGATTACCCTCAGTCATCATTTTACTTTTCAAACCACCACCCAGCTATTGCTTACAGAGGAACAGAGCAGAAGAAGGAAGAAAGACTCTAAACAGACTTTATCCAGCCTTTGCTTTTTCCTTTGGTTCTATTGTGTGAATAAAAATAAAGTCTAGACTGACTTGCTGAAGTGCAGAGAGTTTGGAGAAGGCCAAAGCTATGATCTTAAACCATCAGGCTGAAGCACAGATATGAGTACCGAAGAGGGGAAATTATTCTGTATTTCCTAAGCAGCATATTGATATACAATTGCCAAAAGGAACACAAATTGCTCTAAGCTTTAGAATGCCCCATCCCTGACAGTGGTAAAGACCAGGTTGGACAGAGCCTTAGGTGACATGGTCTAGTGTGAGGTGTCCCTGCCCATGGCAGGGGGGCTGGAACTAGATGAGTTTAAGGTCCTTTCCAGCCCTAACCATTCTGTAAGAAAAGCCAAAAGCAAAAAGCTCTCAACCCTGACCTACCGCCATAGGAACAATCCCACTGACTTTGCTGCATTTGTACCAGTTTTTATTGTCTGGTGCTATCTCCTGGAATTGTAGGACTGAAGAGGATTAAATACCGGATTATTTTTAATCTTGTACTGGGCGGATGGAATAAATGAAAATTATCAGTGCTGTTGATGGACTAGTGAAGTCAGTTCATTCCTAGATTCAAAACTAACCAAATAACTAGAATTGCTCAGTGTTGTGTCTATCACTGCTTGTTTCTCATAGATGTCATTGTGTCAGACAGCATGGAAAGATTTTTCAAAACGAGGAATGAATCAGTTTTCACTTACACTCTGAAAGAATGGAGTAAACAGGTATATGTGAATGTACAGAATACACAAATCTATCAACCATCTGCTTCTTAAATAATAGGAATGTAAAATATGGTCTGAAGTTAAAGAGTGGTTTTGCTGTTGGGTTTACAAGCACATTTGGGGAATGTTGTGTGACACGCCTAGTACAGCTGCAATAGTGAGCTTCCCCTTTGGCAAGGCCTAGACTAGTGATATTGCTGACTAGGGTATATGGGCTCCTTTTGTTTGTACTGTGTGACTGCACACAGATTTTTACATAGATGATATTAGAACTGACAAACTATCTGCTTTTCAAAATTATCATAGTTGTCTCTTCTTTCCAAGGTTCAAGCTAAGTAAATCTGACTTTTGGAAATGATCTTGAGAACTACTGAGCACATGGGCTCTTTCAAAACCAGAGTGCTCTGGCTATATCTGGTACTACAAAACAGGCCATACATCGATGTACAAAAGTTAAAGCAGTGTTATTATCAATACCTGCCTTTATCTGCAGTTGGGTTATTTCCTTTCACCTGCAATCTACATGTTCCCAGGGAGACAAGTCAAAAAGATAACACATGTTAAACTGGCTTAATTTATGCATGTGCTATCCTACAGAGAGTCTGCACCAACCTCTTTGTCTCCTGTCTTTACTGATACTAAGCAGTAAGAGCACTGAATTAAAACCCTTAGATACTCAAGCCAGAAATGTGAACCAGGAAAAAGCCCAAAGAAATAAATAAATGGAACAGAAAGTTTTATGTTACCTGAAGATGAACACTATTTGAATATAGGGGAATTATTCCAGATTGTATTTGCTAGGTTAAAACAATCTGTATTTCATTCCACCTCTAAATATGAATGAAAATAAATAAGAATGAGGAGATACAGGCTCTTAATAGGCTGTTAGATTTGGGGATGCTTAAATAATTCAGCTTCTTCAGCAGCTTGGAAACCATGTGTAGCTTGTAATGTTTGATCAAATGGGTTGCCTTACACCACTGAAGAACACTTTAAACTCATAATTTTGGGGTGTCCATAATGATTTTAGTGTGTTAATACATTGTAGGATGAAAGACATGACCTTAAAGAATTACTTTCATTATTCATGTGTAAGACAATGATGTAAATTCTATCATTCTTAAAAGCCAATTATAAGATTTTTTGTTCTATACTGCTGCCAGAAGTTTCTGGAGCATAAAATTATGGAGGATAACATTGTCTGATAACAGGACATACAAAAGGCAAAGGCATTTCTGAATCTTCTCAAAGAGCGGGGGAAATCTTTGAGCACACACTTGCAGACTTTAATCACTTTTTAAAATCCAAGTAATGTTTTGAATTTCATTGGTAGCTTGCCATGTGGAAAGTATACTGATAAACACTAGAAAGCAGCTGAATATATACAGCAGATTGTGTACAATAAAAGATTTTTGAGCTGGGGAGATGTTATGAAATATAAGAAAGCAGTCACTTTAAGCAGAGTCTTAAACATCTCCTGAAGGATGAGCATCTAGTAGAAATCCTGTCCTGCCTTTCACATCTGCTGAGATTGATTTCAGGGCATTCTTAAATGGCTTTGTCAGTGGGTTAGCACTGGCATCCCTACAATGATATGTGTGGGACCAAATTAGCTTTTGCTAAGGTGCTTCTGATTTGAAATGTCTATCAGGAAAATGAAAAGCTAAATATACTCTGTCAGATTCCAGAGAACAAGATTTAAATAAGTTGCATAAATATGAAGATTTCCCTCTCTCCATTTACCATATCAAATGTATTAAACGTATTTATTTTTAGAGGCCAGCTGTTTGAAATTTATAGTCTTTGCATGAGAAAGAGAATTAAATAGCACCTTTTTATCACACAAGTGACAAATTGTTTATACCATAAAGCAGTTTATAACCATTTTAATGGTTTATAGCAAGGCTGCTACTAATAAATATGTCTCCTGCGGCTTTATATCAGAGAGCTTACATGGTAAAGATGATGATGAAAAGTGAACATGAAGAGATGTAGTATCTCTGTGAAACATCCTGCTGTGATCTTTAGTCTCTGTCAACATCTTGATGTTGAGTGATGAAATCAGAAAGTGCCACAGTCCACTGGTGGAGACTTTCATAGGGTTTTACAATATAAAAGCTTTCTTCTGCTTTCCAGCTCTTTTTAAAGAATACTTGAAAAGTGACAAATAAAGCAGAATGTAATGAATTCTCTATATATGATATTTTTCAGGCAGCAGTGTACTTCCTTTGCATTTCTAAAAGTCTAAGAGTTGAAAATCATTATCTCCTATATGTGCAAACAGAAGAGCTGGTGTTGGCCAATGTTATAGTTGCCTCATCAGCCCATGATATCTAATAAAGATCAAGCAAGCAATAACCAATTAACACAGAAAACAGAATGTGGAGATGAAACATGTCCAGATGAAGGAAGACTGCACTTATTGCAGTGGGATGTGAACCTGTTTTGGAGCATCCTTATGTACTGTTCAAAAGTTCTTGCGGGAGACTTGTCCTCCATGGGTAGAGGGAAGTGTGTGCTTGTGGTGCTGAGGATCCTAGCCATGGCAGCATTACCCAATGTCTGTCAGGACACCCAAGTGTCCCTTTGAGAAACACCTTTCCAAAATCTGTAGCTTGCAGATATACTTGCATCTGTATTTGGAACTAGTCCGTTAATTTCAGTAGCTCTTTAGATATTCTCTTTTTAAGCAATGACAGTGGCTTTTTGTTTCTGTTGGTGTGATCTAAAACTGGTATGTGCTGAATCTGGGATTAACAAGGTTTTTTTGTGTCAGTTTTCAATATGAATTTAAAATATGTTAATTATATCTAGATTTTATTAAAAAAATCAGTTATTTGTAATTTAGATTATGGTTTCATAGGTCAATAATGATAGAACATTTGTAAGGTTTTCTATATTAATATTTATGATAGTGGATTATGATTTTTATTTTAAAATCTATCATAATGCAGTAAGGTGTTTCTGAGATTCATTATACATAAATATTATATGAGACACACATTTCTAAGAATACATCAAACATTTCTAGTCAAATGACAGTTTCTGCTTGCAATAATGAACAAGTAAAGAAAATTTCTATGCTATAAACCACACTCTCTGAGAGACAATAAATAGCTTTTCTTAAAGTATTAGAGATGGCTAATTTATGTTTAACCTGAACATATTTGATAACTACTCTGTCCCACTTAAGACAATTCAAAATCCTTTCTAGTTATGGCAGAGAAAAGCATGCCTAATTGATGTCTTAGCTGCTGTGCTACATACATATAGGCAGTCATTCATAGTTCTTAACTAATATTCAACTCTTTTGCAGACTAATATAATATTACTCACTAACAACAAAAATTAAACAGAAAATATCCAATATAAAAATCAATTGTTTACAATTCAGGCAATTGTCTTATTCATTATTGTCCCTATAATGAAGTTTTTAAATCTCTGTTTATTATGACAAAGTTCTCTTTTGAGTCCATGACCAAGTATATATAGGTAAAGCTGTCATAACTCAGTACTGTGGAGTAGTAACTTAGTTCTGAGGAAATGTATGCTAAGTTGACATAGTTTAAGTCAAACAGTGTGTACAAATGAAAGTTTTATTTGCCAATTACTGTTGGTAAAATGCTGCAATATGGAAGTAGAAATAGTTTAATTCCCAACTGGGTTTTTCTCCAAATGTTTGTGTTTTAGATTCTCTGCCTCTCTGCTTAGCCCTATAAAAAGATTTCAGAGCACATTTGGTATGAATTTCTCCAAGAGAAGTGTCAGAATGAGTTCAAGTATTGGTGATTGCTTATAAATTATTGCTTGATTCCTGATAGCAGGCTCCTTTTATTTTATTACTTATTTTCTTTTAAAAATATTTGAGTTGGTGAAAGTAGTCATGGTAAAAGGTGCAGACATCTCACCATATGAGAGAGATAAATGAGATTCTCCCTATAAAAAATCTTTCCTAGGTTTGTTTTCTCTGAATAAAACAGCAATCCCCAGAACTTTCTCAACTGCCTCTATGCTAATACCTCTCTGTCATATGACAGGTGGAAATGATCCATCCGGAAAGATAATGCCACTTCAGTGCAAAATAAGGACAGTGTTAACAGGACAGAGTAGATGTGACAGCTGGTGACTTTATGATAGGAGGGAGGCTGTCAACAAGTGTGGCTAGAGCTGGGCACAAAACCTCCTGGGAGATGTTGGCTCAGATTTGTTTGTGTTAGAAACAAGTCTCTCAAAGACATTATTTGATTTGGATAAAATTCCAAGTGAAACTGGAAAGTTGGATCGTGGCAAAATATAATTTTATACCACCTTGACTGTAGCTGCTTTTGCTTTTGACTACATCAGTCTTCCTGGATCCAAGACTCTGGAGAGACTCCCCTCAGAGATAAAGAAGTGTAGAAAACCCACAATTTAGAACCGTGGTGTATCCAACCACCTGTCCTGCTTTAGGCCTGGGGACTCCTTGTAATTTGGAAATGCTTCCTCACTGTGCAACTGTAAGTGCAAGATAGAATGAAACCAAACACCAAAATACTTTGTGAAACCCTTATTTCCTTGTACACAGCCCTATTTCTACAGTTGTCATTCCACACAGGCAACAGAGGCAAGCATTTGCCACTAACATGAGATGTCTCAAAGTTGTGGCTGCACCATCAATGCAAATGTTCAACATCAGGCTTTAAGCAACCTGATGTACAGGAAAACTTGCTCATGCTCATTCCTACCTGGTATATTTTTTGCTGAGAAGAGACCATTTGGGAAACCATAGGGAAAAAGTATTGGACAGGTTTATTGTCCTATTTCCTTACAACTGGAGGGAAACTGGCCAGAATACTTGCTTCATGTAGTTCCATGCAGTTTAAGGTGAGAGGGCAGAATTTTATCATCTGTTTCAATCTTGGTAAAGCTGTCTTTCTGGTGCAGGGATGAAATGTAGGCTGTAGTGATGAAAGCTGTGCTCACAGACTGACCACCAGTGAGGATGCAGTGTAGGTGGATGAAGATAATGAAAAAAGCCAATTATCTCAATGTCACTAAGCAATGAGTCTTTTTAGTAACTGGAAAAACATCCATAAAGTGCATAAAACCCCAGAGGTTTATATGCCTCCTGGTCAGATAGTGCATCAGTAAAGAAAAACTACTGTGCTTGCATACAGTATGGTGTTTATCTTCCTCTAGTGAGGTTTGGAAAAAAACCAATCTATAAAATATTTTATGAAATGGTGTTTTGTAAAGGGGAAGTCATCTGGAAAAATCAAAGTTTTGCAATTTATCTTGTGTTTTTTATATAACGTATTACTCCCTGATGCAGTTCCTATTTCAAGACCATTTCTTTTTGGTGTTTCTTTACAAATTCACTCCATCAACACACTTCTTTCTCTACAACCCTGTTGCAGGAGATACTATCTGATGCACAATGAAAAATAACTTATAATCCCCTGCCAAAGCAGTGGGTATTCCTTCCCACAGCTGTGACAGGACAAAGTTTTACAGGGAAGATGCTCTGTCTCCTGCCTGTCCTCGAAAATTAGCAGCCTGCCCTCTTCTTAAAGAAGTGTAGGGACCAGGTACCACAAGGGTCTGTGTAGGCTCTGTAGAATTTTAAGATTATTACTACTGGCAGTGATGAGACTCTTTCTTTGCTTTCCTTATCCAGCTCCCAGCTGTTAGTAGATGACCCTTGCTGAAGAAGCAATTAACTGAATCTTCTTTCTTCTGAGTCAACTGTGCACACATATTGTCATAATCAAAAATAACAAGAATGAATCAGTGATTCAGTTTACCGATAAGTCACATCCACCTGTGGCCTTGAGGCTTTTTCCCATTAGCTTGGTTCCTCACAAATGAAAGCAGTGTTAAGTATGCCTGTTACCAACTGTAGCTGCTGCTCTCTCAGGATGAGTTCTCAGTTTTTCATTGCAGCTTTTACATAACACACACCTAATTATTTTGGGAATGTGCTCAGTGATGTTCATCTCAGGTCAGCCAGAATTTACCTAATTACTGGGTAACTGATACCAGAGCCCCATTCTCCTAACTGTGATGGGGCTTTTATGGTGGACTATTCCATGTGAGTACTTGATATTTTCAGATATGAATCTGAGATTTCATGAGGTTTAATTATTTTTTCCTTTTCCCCTGAGTGTTGATTTAGTCCTCTTTTTCCCCCAGACCTGTGAGGAAAAATGAGTTCTTTGTTTTGAAAAATCAACCTTGATGTCCCAGTAAAATCATAGAATCATAGAATTGTAGAATAGTTAGGGTTGGAAAGTACCTTAAGATCATCTAGTTCCAACCCTCCTGCAGTGGGCACAGACACCTCCCACTAAATCATGGCGCCCAAGGCTCTGTCCAACCTGGCCTTGAACACTGCCAGCGATGGAGCACTCACAGCTTGCTTGGGCAACCCATCCCAGTGCCTCACCACCCTAACAGGAAAGAATTTCTTCCTTATATCC
>JBAFWW010051032.1:7968-42016 GCA_036873685.1 Agapornis canus
GTGGTGGTGGTTTGTTTGTTTTTTTTTTGCTTTTGGTTTGTTTCTTAATTATTGCTAAAATACTCCAAAACAAACAGCCCCTGCAGAGTTACAAATGTGTATGTTGCATTTCCTAACATGCACAGAAGTTACAGATATTGCTTCCTTCAGAATTCTCCAAAATGTAGAGCATTAAAGATCTTGGTAAAAACGGAGGCGAAAGAATGACTTGGAAAAGCAAACATGAAGTTTAGCAGTGAACTTGATTACAATTAGTTGCAGATCTGATATTTGTGCTTCTGAAACATGGTTTTAGTCCATTACCTAGTTACCAATTGAGATAATTCTCAGACAATAAGAATTTATTGTGATTTATCTGTAGCAAGTAAGAAGTATAGAAGCTGCAGTGATACCATATGCTGAATTGAACCGCATTAGATAATACATAATTTTTACATCAACTTGTATACAGTTTTGTATTCTTACTTTGTATCAGTAACCTTGAGAATGTAGTGTTTCCTCCTATTCCTACTGTAGTCCTGCTGTTGCTTCAATAGTATTTTATTTGGCTTGTGGTATTCCCAACACTTTGCGAAGTGTCTCTTTTACTGTTTTGTGCACATGGGTTTTTTTTGTTGTTGTTGTTTTTTTGTGGGGTTTTTGTTTGCCATCTTATTTTATTAAGTATACTGGAGTATTCAGTCATGGAAGTAGTTTGTGAAATTACATCTATTACACCACTTGAATATGACCTGATTTATTATAAAAAGACCATAGCATAGCTCAAGTGCTGAGTGCATTATCCTGAATGAAGCTTTGTCTCTAAGGGCTGCCATATGCTTAATCTTTACTTTTTTATTTTAGCCATTGATTTCCCTTCAGAACACAAATGCCATAATAATATTGCTCAGTAAATTTTTTTGCAGTGTTGAATAGCTGCTTGTTCTGCCAAAGGAGTGTCAAATTCTGTTACCAACCTGTCTATGTAACATCCTTTGCCATCTATCATCAGAGATGAACCAAATAAGTTTGGTAACTCAGTTTTGGAGGAAGTGTGGATTGCAAATCAAGTCAAAAGGAAGGAAAGTAACTTCCTGAGCTTGCTTGTTTACATATCTTGATTGCAGTGATTCCTAACACTTTCAGAGGAAGCCTTCACTGAAGCTGTTCTTTCTCTTTGCATGCTGCTCAGGCCTTGCCCTGTGCTTGCACACTTTGTCCTGAGGTTCTTGTTTCCTCCGTGCCTCCTCCCTTCAAAGCCACAGGCATCTCCCTTCTCACTTTCTGGTCCCAAAGACACCTAAGGGTAATGGAAGAAAAAAAAAAATAATATATATGTATATGAAAAAAGAATGCTGCATCTGAAGGGGGCTTTAAGCTGGTAACCAGTGGACTGTCTATGTGAGACTGAAGAAAGCTCCTAGGAGAGCTGGAAAGGTCCTCAGGTGAAAGTGGTGGTGGTTTGTAGATAAGGGGCTTGTATAGGTTAGCGAGAGGCTGATCAGGGATATCTGTCAGCAGTGTCTTTCACAGTTTATCATTTTACAAATGTTTTATTTCCAGAATTACTTAGTTTTAGATTTTCTACCCTTTTTTCATGTATTATAAGAGGAGACAGTTATTAATCCTTGGGGCATTTTACCAGCATAAGAGCACAGAATTCCTGCATGATTCATGATACGTATTCCTGTAACTTAATCATCTAGAGTGTTTGTTTGGTATGTAAATGCTGGAAACAGTGATGTTTCTGAGCTGATTTATGAGGTAATGCACTTTGAAAGCGAACCATCTTATATGCTGTGTCTAAAATATCAAGTGTTATAAAATTGCTGATAGTCAGAAAAAGAACATTGATAATGGGCTTCAGTTCTCTGTGTGCAGCTGCAGACAATATTGGTAGGAAATAGAGGAATACAGAAGCAGAGCCAGCTATACTGCAAAGATTAGTAACTGAGCTGCTGAATGCCTGAGTGTGATTTTTTTGTTGAGAATTATGTAGTCCAAGGTTTACATTTTAGACAATATTTTTAATAGTAAAAGCTGTTGTTACAATGTAAAATTGCCTATAACCAGCTTTCCTAGAGAAAACTGTGAAAAACCTTTCTGTGAGAACCAGAGAAGTTATTTAGGTAGGAGATGGCTGTCAGGAGAGTATTTGTTGTATGTTTTGTTTTACCTGGTTTTTGGTGGTTTTTAAAGCATAAAAAAGAGTTTTAAAAGGTTTATTTTTAACAAAGAATTTTGTATTCATGTGAACCTTCATACTTCCAATATTGCTAAATTGTTATCTGAGCAGAATTAGAAGCTATTTTAGATTGTGAGCTGTGTGTACAACTGGCTATAATCCTGTGAAGCCTAGTTGTTCTTGACTATTCTTCTATGTGGTAATACAAGTATTTCCAAAATAAGTAAATAAATTCCTAATAAATAAAACCAACAAAAAGAAGAAAATTGAGAAAATGGAGTAATACTGAATTGTAGAAATTGCCTGGATTAGGTATGACTTAGGTCAAAGAGTAGCTATAAAAGAACCAAAGAGGAATTGTCATTTATTGTGGAACCAAATTTGTCCAAATCCAAGCTTTGTAGAACTTTATTAATAAAAGGCAGTACATAACATAAGTGAAAACAATTTTAATGGCACTAGGAATTCTGACCTGACATAACCAGGGCCCTAAAAAGGAGGACACTGTGCAGTACTTCAGTTTATATTTTAAAGATACATACTTTTATAGTCCCACAAGGCTAAAAAGTCCTCAGAGGACATTTTGTTAAGGTGACTAAAGCTTCTTTCCCACTAGAGTTTACTCAGCAGCTGGAAAGGGAGTTCATAAAAATTACAAGGAAACATACTTCATTGCACAAAGACTATCACACCAGAGGGAAATCTTCAAGACTGTAGTAGCATCTTTGCTTTTTATGAGCACCTTGAGAGCAGAATTACAGGTAGAGTTCTTTATTGCATCTTGGTGCACTTGTGAAGCTGATAAATGAAGGAATGATGATGGGTCCATTTTAAATTCCTGCTTTGTAACCTATCCATCCTAGGCTAGCTCTGCTAGCATAGAGCACAGGCTGTGAACCAAGCAAAGCTCAGTAAACACAGAACATTAACCTCATATGTGTATGTGTGCTTGGGTTTAATAAAACTGCATCCATGGCAGCAAAACAAATGAAGATGTTTTAGTATTATTATTAAGACCTACATTTTTGTAGGTATAGTTTTTACATTTTATTTTAAGCTTAGGCTAATGGGGCAATTTTTGTGTGTGAGCTTTTAATACTATATTTATGCAAATAATTGTAAGCACATAATTAACACAGAATAGTAGTAAAATGCTTGATGGGGTGATTCTGGTGCAAGTTTCAATTCACTAGCCATTGAATGCAATTACTCTTTTGCCCAGAAGTGTTTACTGGAAATGTTATTGGCTGATGCATGAGTGTTCCTATTGCAGAACCAACAGCAGGACACTGTTATTATCCTCTGATAACAGGCAGTTTCAGTGGCTTTATCCCATTAATAAATGCATGCGTAAATGTGCATTGGGATGAATAGACTCAGTAAAGGCCAGGCAAAGTAATAATCACAGGATTTGGTGTGACATTTTGCCAGCATTCACACATATTCTTGACTTTCTAACATTTGGTTTTTTAACTCATAAATATTTCTGAAAAGTAGACACACTGAAATGACACTGACTTACTTGGAGACATGAAGTATATTAATAAAATGTGAGACAAAAGTTATTGATGCATGATGGTTTTTAATTAGGGGAGGAAAAAACCCCAACAGTCTTTTAGAAGAGAAAGCATATTCTGAAGAGCAACATTTGTCTCAATTTCTATTACTTTCCAGTATACTTTTAATATTTTTGTTGGGGGGGGCAAAAAAATAAAAGCAGACAAAAAAAAAATAGACTTGAAATAAGAAAAATAAGTTTGAATGCCCTGTGGAGAGGAGAAGGTTGTGGGAACATAAGCATTCCTTTTATTATATTCTATGAAATCAGGTTGTGTACTTTGTAAGAAACAGGAGCAACTTCTAATACCTCACACTTCCTAATTTTGTTGCAACTTTGATCATTTCTCTTTTTAAGCAATGACTATAACTGGACCTAACAAAGAGAAGTGCAATCTCTCAGCTCAGACAGATAACTTTTATGTTTTGCAATATCTTTTTAATTCTAATGAAATCTTTCTCTCCATTTTAGACAAATATCACTTGCTGTGTCATAGCACATGGATTTCAGGACCGCCTGTGAAGAGGTAGGATCAGATGTTTTTCTTTTTGAACAATAGTAGAATCAAATTCCATGAACTTTTAATCCTTTTTATATGCAAAATCCTTTTTTCCTCCTTTTTTTCTGAAATGAGTTATATAATCAGATACAAGTGATTCAGCTGATCACTTTATGGTGGCAGACAGACTTTGTAGTAGAAGATGAAAGAATTTTCCCTGGTGTATTCATCCCTAGCCCCCACCTCTGCCCATTCCAATTTGCCTCTGTAGGCACAATGTAGGTACAGGTAGCTATGTTTTGTGTGATCTTTGCTCTTCATGCAGTGTTTATTTCTGAAAACATCAATGGAGCCAGAGCTCTGTCTAGTGCTGTAAAGGAAAAAGTTGAGTATGGAGAGGGGGGAAGATGACCAATTTGAAAAGCAATTCCATTCTGATGTGATGAAGTAAGAGGGTTATTTTTGCTTAAAATAAGTATAGCTTCATAATGTCAGTGCAAAGTACTTCTTTCCCCCTTCCACTAACTTTGCCTTAAAGTAAATGAGATGTACTTGTAGACATTAAAAAGAGCATTTTATTTACTCAATGATTGTCTATGAACAATGTTTGTAATGCAGTTTCACACCAGCAATTGAGACACAGTGAGAACAGTTTACATCATATTGCACAATGATGTCAGTGCGGTATTGTGATTAAAAAGTCAGGCCTATACACTGAAAATTGTAAACTATGTTTAGGAACTTATGACTGAGAGCAAGAAAAATGACCATATCTGTAAGCGTTACCATGATCCCATGGAAAAAAAAAAAATGAAGTGGAAGGATGGGAACAGCAATAGAACCAAGAACAAACTTCAGCTTAAAGCCAGTTTTGATTTGAGATTCAATTGGTATAAATTAGGGGTGAACAGAAAATAAACAGGCTAATGAACATTAAATCATGACAACATTCTGAGATGAGTAGTAGGGTAAAAACCTAGCATGACAGTTAAGTTTACCTTTAGGAAAGAATGCAGTGATAGTTGTCCAGGATGCTATGTATCAGGCCTTAATAACTTAAAGGATTCATGCCCAGTCTAAATTCTGTAACAAAGTATATCCCAGATTATTTGCCTAGAAAAAAAGCATTTTTGTTAGTTTTGAGGTTTGGTTTGGGTTTTAGAAGAGAACATTTTCAGTTGGAAGGGACTTTCAATGATCATCTAGTCCAATTCCCTGACCAAAAGTTAAAACGTATTGTTAAGGGCATGTTGATTATTTTTTTTTAATATAATTTATTTATTAATACAGTTATTGACAAAGAGGCAGATACATATTATTTTCATTATATTTTTATGTCATTATTTAAACTGTCCACTAGTATAAATTATTTAGTGGCAATTAACTCACCTCTGTGCCAAGCAGCAGTGATGACAAGAACAGCCACAGAAAGATGACCTAGCATATGAGTTCTATCTTAGCCTTTACAGTACAGTACAGTAAGTTAATTGAGATATCTGGTTTATTCTGTATCTGGTTTCTAATGGGGGCATTGATTTCAAATTTAGCTAATTAAAAAATCAGCTGCTTTGTTGGACTTTCCATGATAGACAAGGAAGGAGAGGATGACTCCACCCATACTAAGAAAGTTCTGTGGCCTGAAGATCCAAAAGAAGCACCTTTTGCTTTTAGATTAATAAACTTAAATGCAGTGGATTCAACCCTAGTTTATATGCTTTGTTTAAGATAAGTTTTCTGCCACAGAGTCAGTGCTGTCACTTCCAAGAAATTGTGGAAACTGTGATCTACATCCTTCCTCCGAGTCTAATCAAAGTTAATAAAATATAGACTTTCAACCTACTGTCATCAATGCCTGTGTCTAAATAAATCATCAGCAGCCTCTATGCTTACATGCAGTGTAATTTTTAACTGAAACATCAATGCTATCATTGAAAAGCATCATCTACTTTGGTTTTGTTTGGGGAAAAACATACTGAACTGACTCTGAAAGCCCAAGAAGGGAAGGTGCTGCAGCTCCATGCCCCAGGTCCAACCAATAGTGAGAGTGGATATGTATCCCCAATAGACACACACATACAGAGCACACATATAAGCTACATGTATATGTGCCTATATACATATGTGCTTATGTACATGACTGACGCATATCACATGCCGACACACAGAATGCTCACAGAGACACAGACAGCACCAACAGGGAAATTACCTGGCATCTGATGATAGAAAAGATATAGTTATTTTTTTCTTGTGGCTTATCTGCTTGCTAGTTTGGGGAAAATTTGCATTATTTTATAAGTAATTATTCTGGATTTCATGCTGTTTTCCCTCAGTGATCAGCAAATGTATCCATTGTGCTGGTTCTTGTACTTACTCAACAAGTTCTAAACCATAAGACTATCTGTCTCCTCTTTTAGCCTTTACCCTGAGATTTCTGAACTTTACAAGAGCATGAATCATAGTGTCACTGAATTCTTTAAACGCTTTCCAGTACTCACTTGACCTGTATTCTGAAAGCTCTCTCTTGAACGATAACCTCAGTCTCTGACACTATACTGTCCTCTGCTGTAAAAGTACCCTTCCGATGAAAGTGAGGACTGAGATTGTTATAATGCCTGGGATTTCTAATACCTTGGATTTGTGGAATTTTTCTTAAATCTAGCTTCCACTCATAATTTAATTCCAAAATCACAAGATGGAAAATTACTGGCAATTTACAATGCCTGTGAAAGTGTACTGTAATAGATGAATTAAATTTTAAGAAACATGCATGTTCTTACAATAACTTTTACGTTTACGTTATCTACTATTTTGGTCTCAACTGCAGTGATATAATCTAGTCCCAGTATAGTATGTTCATTGGCAATTCAAACATCAAAACTTCTTTCCTGATAATGTCAGAAAATAAGATGTTTTGCTCTAAGAAAGTACCTTAGTTCAGTAAGAAGCTCGTATATATACATATTTATATAAATATATATTCTCCAAATGTCTAATTTACATATTGAATTAATCAGTCTGTATGAAACAAGGAAATTCTCTGAAAGACAGTCACTTACAAAGACTGCTATAGCCAAATGTGTACCTGGCAAATACCTGGTAAATCAAAGAAAATGCAGATTAAGTCCAAATTCAACATTTTCCTGCTGTTCTTCGAGTTGGAGTGTAAAATCAATGTGCAGGACTGGACTTGGTATCCTCTGAATTGGAAAATGTTGGTATCTGATAGAATAGGCTCTGAATGACAAGCTGAACACATCCCTGTGTATCTGGGCTGCATTCCAGTATTTTACAATAAAAGTGCTTTTAAATTGCTCTAGCATCACCTCCAGAGAATGAGTAGCTGGACCATTTAAAAAAGATCTTTTGTGTAGTTCTGACACATATTCCTACCCTCTTGTATTCATTACCATTGTCGTCTTCTACCTCTGATCAATTTCCCATTTTATTATTATACTTACAATTATAAAGCAGTGAGAAGTGCATCTCCAACTGCTCAGTTGGGTTAGCCTCAGTTCAGATAAGCATCCAAAAGTGTCAATACTCATTTGGAGTGAACTACATACATATTTAAGGCATTTTCTGCAGCCCATTCTCCTTACTGTTATCATATTCTTGATAGTAGAAATAAATTTCAGGGCTTAAAACTAAATTTCAGAAGTTTCATTCATTTTAGGATATACTGGCCAAGCAGGCACTAAAAACTTGAGGCCAACTTTCACAGAAAATGCATTACTTTTGTCTTTCTTTCTTCCACTGGTTTATGGACTAGCCTATTCTGGGATATCTATTGAAATCTTCCTATTAACGTGAAGCTAGAATAAGCAAAGGTAATCAAATTACAAATTTAGAAATTACATACATGACAATGAAAACCACAAATAGGAAAAAAAGTAAACAAAAACATTTTCAACAGAAAACCTGCCAATAGCCTTATTTGGGCCAGATAAATTAAACACTCTTTATGTTGGAAGTCCTACAGAAAATTTGCTTTGAAATCAATATGTAATTTTAAAGATGATTGTCATGTAGGATGAAGTTTTGTATATGCTTGGTAGAGACTGCTGCTAGCATAAATGTATAAATCATTGTTTTCCTGTGAAGTTATTTATTAAATATTTGTAAAGGACATATACATTGCACCATGCTGTTTATGGTGTGCATTTTTAAATTTCTTTTAGGAAAGTTATTAGGGCTAGATCTTATACACAGTCAATATGGACAATGTGCTGTAAGTCAGGGTATGATAGGAAAAGATTTTTAAATGGCCTTTTTTTTTTACTGCCTTATTGCTAATAATGAGTGTGGCCATATACTTTATAGAAGCAGTCTGCCTTGAGGGCTCTGGCAACCTGTACTGTTCTCTGATAGTGATCTGAAGCAGAAAGTTCAGCACAGACTGGTGTGTTAAAGCAACGAGGGATCAGTTTTCAGCCCCTCTTATATTAGTTCAGGAACAGTAAGCAGTTTCTAAACTCCTGCCAAAGACATCAGCTCTTGCCATATCAGTGTTCTTGTCTAACACAGCTTGAAAGGGTGTAGACTGAGATGTCAGAGGCAGCACTGTGCAGGTGCAACATTCACTGCATCTGTCGCTTAGGTATTGCTACCTTTTCATCACTACTTTTGCATGAAGTCACTGAATTCTCTCCCACATTGAAAGTCGTTCTTTCACCACTGTGTATTGCTTCCATATTCGTTCCCTAGACTCCCTCATTCACTTCATAAAGATGTGGAACTTAAGACACCCAGTTTTCTTGCCGTCACTACAACTGGTTCCAGACTCTATAGATAGGAAGAAGAAAGTAAGATGGTATAAATTTAAGTAGGCTATAGATAGGAAGAAGACGGTAAGATGGTATAAATTTAAGTAGGCCAGTGTTGCTGGTGATTTTGCCTCTGTCAGTCAGGGTGCACTGGCTGAACAAGCTGTTGTCAGCTGAACTATGCTTTTCTATCCATATCTGCTATAAGGTGATGCAGTTTATCATACATTTGAACACAAGAAGATACTTTGCATGATCTCACACTGACAGTTACAGTAACTTGGCTGATGTGCTGGATGCTGGTTTATTGCTGTAGGTCACGGGTAGGGCAGAGCCCTCTGCCAGTGAAATATAAAAGGCTCAAAAGGAAAATTTTAGCACACACTGTCATAGAATCTCTTAAAAATTAGTAATGGGAACCAAAGCTAACATCAGCTACAACCCACAAACCCCCACCTCATACACACACACACAGGCACACCATCTAAGCTTTTCAAATATAAGAAATGGCAAGGGTGCAGACTGGACAGATGATCTCTCTCCAACCAGAATAATTTTGCTGGGACCACATGGATGAAAAATGTTGATATGCTCAGTAATTTACATGAAAACATATAAGCAGGATGCCTTCCCTAAGTTACAGCTCTGGGTAAGGATGCAGAAACTCTCATCTTTATTTTATTCAGTTTACTGGATGGTTTGAATGGAGTGGGGGAAAGAACAGGAAGGAAATTTCAGAATACAAAAATGAAACAGAATGAAATAATCAAATTCCAGACATTCTTCTCAAGAACTTCTCTTGAGCTTAGCTAATGAAACTAAACTACGTTCTTCTCCTTTACATGGTTGTTGATACCGCTCTGGTAGGAGAGGGAAGAAGATAGTATAATTGAAGATTTAATTTTGAACTGTATCATAAACCAGCTTTTACAAAGGCCAACAACAGTAAAGTGGTTCATTACATTTTAGAGTATCTGATGTAAATAAGATCCCTGAGTGTGTGCAATCAGTCTTTCCAAGGGCCAAAACAGTTTGCTGTTCCCAAGCTTCGTTTCCTTGTTCAGACTGAATAAGTTCAGCCCACATGCATTTACAAACTGACTTGAATTTTAATTTTATTCGAATGGCCAATTGTGTCTGCTGTGGTTCTGTTCCTCTAATTCCAACAATGAACCCCCTCAGCTTTTGCAGAAAGACTCTGTGGAGATTTTATAGGGTTATTGACAAATCAGGAGTATGCAGTCAAGTTTTTATCTGTACTAGAAGCAGAATTTATTTGGTTTCCAGTTATCCAGGAAGGAGGAAAGGAATATCTGCAAACTTTTCTTCTGGAGAAAGGCATTTTATAAGTGGCAGATGTTTGTAGGTTACTCCCCTTTTTTGAACGTAGTTATTTACAGCTTGCTTTGTTCAACTTCTGTTGTCACTTAGAACTTACTTCACAGGTCCACGGAAAGAGGAGTTGTCTTAGTTTATAAGGGAAGAGTTACAAGGAGAGGACCATGGGAATTTAACTATTTTACATTCTCTTTTTATTCCCTTTAATGTTGTAATATTCTATGTATGATGTGAGAGAGAATTTTTCAGTGGTGCTGAAAACCTAACAGATTTGTTTTGTCTCTCCATGTCAGTTTCTATCTTGTCCTGTTTGAAAAAGACACCTAAATATTCAAACAAGGCTGTATGATGTTTTCTGTCCAGGGGTTCTGCTGACCAAAGTGTGAGTTAATTGTATAGGACTCTTAGTGTTTTCTTTTTTACACTTAGTTAATAGAATAAAAATGTCAGACCAACTTTCAAAGTTATGACTGAGTTATACACATTTCCTACTGCTGTCCAAGGGAAAGCAACTTCCTAAGTTGAAGTGTTGAGCATTGAGCCGAAGTGAGAGAACATTGTATAGAGCTATTTAAAGGTTGCCCTCAACCTTTCCACCTCTTTCAAAGCCTTTTGAAACCAACTTAAACCTTCATCCTGACAATTGCCTACTGTCAGTTCCATATTTGTGTTTCTTCTGTCCATGCTTTGGATGTAAGGTATCCGAGCACATTATAAGGAGATCTTCCAAATCCTCTTTTAAACTCTTGTCTGAGAAAAAGCCCTCAGATTCAGCCAGGTCAGCCTTGGTAGTTAAAGTTCACAGCAAGACTTTTGTTTCCTTGATCTCTCAAAACAGCTTTTTACAGACAATGAATTGAAATGTGACCTGAATGAAGGCAAAGTTTTATTGACATTGAGTCAAAGATTTTAAATGCTTTTGTATCTGAATTTTCTGCTGAGATACATACATGTATAAATGCATATCTCTTTATGAAAGTAAGTAGAGGTATCTAATACTGTTTGATTACCAGTTGTAAGGTTGAATTTTTAAATTGTTTGTAAGCAATTTTCTCATACCAAAACCACTCTATGAACATGACTTTTGTCAGTTATGAAATGTTACAAACAATGACATTTCAACACAGCCTGCAGGGAAAAATTATTACATATTGAAAGTACTTACAGGTGCAGGCTTTTTCACTGCTCAAACTACTGCCCCCCAAAGTAGTACAAATAGGTACAAAGAAGCTGCAAAATTGTTGTCAAGTCACTTGTTCTATATTGAAGAATCTGACAGAATTCTTGATCAACAATAAATACAGAGTTCAAAAGTTGAGTAAGAAGTAAGTTACTATAGGCAGTTGCATTCTTTGATCTCTTTTATTCTTAACTTCAGCATCTTCATTCAAAGATGAATGTTAAAGCATAAGTTAGTATGCTCCCAGATTATGAAAAGCCCACACAGGTTCATGTAGGCTGTTAGTGCTCACATCTGGCTAGCTTGGAGGTGTTACTGTTCATATATCTGTGTCAAAATTGGTGTAACATGTGGAACATCAGCCTTGATTTCATGTCCAAGTGAGGTGTCATCATTTAATACAAAGATGGAAAGTAAGAACACAGCTGCTCTGAAGAGATTTGAAAGGAATTTCACAAATTCATCATGGTCGGAATAGCACCTTATTTTTGTAAAATCTGCCTTTGCTATTGCTTCTGTAACCACCATTCTCTTGTAGTCTGGGCACAGTAAATAAATACAGTGATTACTGGTTACAATTTTGCGTATTTGCTGCCATTTTATAACTGTACCTATCTCTAAGCTATTCTGTTTCAAAATACCACTTCTGGCAATGCAAACTCTAACATAAAACTTCTTTTCTTTGTTCCTTCCTTCGAAGACAAAGACAGGGATTTGTTTGCTGCAGGATGGTAACCAGGAGCCTTTCAAAGTGCGACTGCACTTAGCCAAAGATATTTTGATGATCCAGGAGCAGGATGTGATCTGTGTGTCTGGTGAGCCTTTCTATTCTGGTGTAAGTAGTTTTTATTTTTTCTTAAAGATGTACTTTATGCAAAGCTGAAATACTCTGTATGTATGTGTGCGTGCGTATGCCCACACAAATACGTATGCATTTACTCCCACAGCATGATATTTCATTTTATACTGTTAACAGTGTGTTTCAATACATCATCTTTTGAGAGTAAATCTTAGCCGGACTCATCTAAGAAGCAGCAATAAGATAATGAATAAGTTATATGTGTGACGACAGTATTGTTTTTCTGCACTCACCCTTGAATATTGGAGCCACTGAATGCAATAGGAATGACACAAGCAGGGAATTTTACAGGGAGTACAGACATCTCAGTGTACTTGCATATCCAAGTACTGTTAGTGGACTTGATAAGACAGCTGATGTGTAACTTTTATGGCAGGCCTTTGCTGGTAGAAGAATTATCTGCAGTCCTCCTTTGCTATGGTTGCTTCATATGGTAGTGCAACACCAGACTTCATGCATGCTGCTAATTTATGCTGCAAGGGTCACTAGTTTTACCAGCACATTATCTTAATAAAGATGAACTTCAGCTGGATGTAATAGTGTGATTTATGTATTACTGGTTTTGTGTGATGTGTCAGCTTTCTTATTTAAGCCCCATATTGATTTTTGTGGTTATGAAACTTGGCTTTGTAGACAATTATTCGGAACATGTGTAAAATGCAATATAGAATAATACTGTAGGATTTGGAACTATTATAATGCTCAGTTTTTATTAAATTCTAGAAGATCACTAAATATGATAGCAGCCATTTACTGTTTGTTTCTATAGACATTCTTATAGGTATTGTAATTGTAGGTTATAGAGATGTCCTTAAGATCTATGGGAAACTATCATAAACATTCTGCTCTCCCTTTGAGCTAAATGAAATTAGCATATGATTTTGTGTTATAACTTGTAATGCATAGTAGTCTGGTATCTGTTTATGTAAATATTATATGACTGTTACTATGCCTGCCTGTTTTATTAATTAGTTGCTGTTGCAACATCCCTGTATCTCTAAATACAAGTGTAATAAAAAGGTACAAAGCAGAAACCAGAAATAAATTGGTAGAATATTTGTTGTGCTAACAGTGTGGAAAATTTATAGGAGAATCCATCTCACTGTTATGGACATCTTGAGGTGAATGGTTCTGAGTTTTTCTCCGAAACAGGAGTATCACACTGTCTACACTGTCTCCATACAGGCTGGGTTTATTTGCATGACAAATCTGACATTAGCTTTTGACAGTTTCATGATGTATAAATACAGTTTTGTAAGACAGGTCTGTGTGCTTTATATGGAATATTGATGTTCCTTTTATCAATCAGTTCCTCAACACAGAGGATATCTAGCAGCTCAGATAAAAAGAAATTACGAGTTTAAGCTCAGACTATAGTTGTTCAATTAGCAGCACACTGTGGCACCATTACTCTACCAACCCCATTCTGGCATTATTTATTAAAACATTTTATTGCTCAAAAATATTACTTTTATTATTGTGCTGTAATATCTATTACTTCTACTGAATCTGTTATTTAAATGTCTTCATGAAATGCATATTTACTATTTTTCGATTTCACAGAAAGGATTTCTCTTACAGTTTTGCCCTCTTTAGTTTTTCAGTGGCACTATGGAAGACAGTGGATGATTTGCTTCATCAGTTACACTCTCCTTATTTTATTTGCATATTGAATGTGTGCCACAATAACTGACTGATATTAGTGTGGTGGGGAGGAGTTTCTTTTTTCCTGGAAGTGTCTTTTTGACTTCTGAACACTTCACACTGATTTCTTCTTGTTTTGAATCAGTAGGTTCATTGAAACTATGGATGATTGGCATTTCACAGACAGTTAACTGTCCTTTTGTCACAGGTCATTTAAATTATCTGGGATCACATGCTTTGATTCAATAGCTTGATCAGACAGGTGACAGAGGCTTTTTTTTTTTCCCTTCATTTTTATTCCTGATGTATTAGGTTTCTTATCTGCTTGTTTTCTTATTTTTTACTTTGCTTCATTGATTTTCTTCTGTCATTCTAAATCACTGACCACCTCTATTTTTTTTTTACATGCATGCTACAGAGCAAGAGCAAGTGCTTTCGTTAGCAGCAAAGGCACTGATTGCCTCATAGAATGAACTCTGAAGAATAAACATAAAATTTGTAACTGAAGACCAATATCATTGTTACATTTTACAGAGAATAGCTACAGGAAAAGTTTTTTTTATCTGTTTAATAAATAGTCTTCAAATAATGTGGTTATAAGGATTTACTTAATCAGTTCTGCACTGGTAAGGAATGAAAAGCCATTACTGTGTTTCTAGTTCAAAACAGTGTCTCTTCTGTTTGTTGGGTCTGAGTCAATTTGCATGCTCCTCTGTGTAGGACAGACTTTAAACAGATACTTAACGTTCCAGCAGTATCCTGATCTGCATCCTGAGGAGCTGTCTGAGTAAAATCAGTAGCTCCTTAGGAATGAGGTGCTGCTTAATATTGAGTGCATGGGATAAGGACCTAGTTCTTAATTTAGAACATTTCCCTTTTGGTGGAAAACAGTTTGTGTTTTCCAAAACTAAACAGGTGCAAAGGAACCTTGCCTCTTCTTTCACTGTATACAGTTTGGAGTAGTAAAATAAAAAATCTAAAATATTACAAGCAACATAAACACTGTTAAACGCTAGAA
Source organism: Agapornis canus (assembly GCA_036873685.1). Lineage (NCBI taxonomy): Eukaryota > Metazoa > Chordata > Aves > Psittaciformes > Psittacidae > Agapornis > Agapornis canus. The sequence goes on from JBAFWW010051032.1 coordinate 22,992, forward strand.
AAAAATAATCTGTTTTTCTAGTAGGCTAAACAAAATGTAAACAAACTAAACAAAGTGTACCTATGGCGATTTCATATAGCATCAAAGATTGTTCAAATTACCAGGGATTAGACCTAAATTTGAGCAGCAGTTGCATCAGTATTACAGAGATATTTTTTTTTTTTTTTGACTGCTAAGGATTTGGCATCCTTGTCTCTAAATAGAAGAGGCATTGATTTGACAGATGAACAGCTTGGTGGGTAAGGAATTGGCTGGATGGTTGCACTCAGAGTTTTGGTCAATGGTTTGATGTCCAAATGGAGACCAGTGAAAAGTGGTGTTCTCCAGGGGTCAGTGTTGGGACTGGCCCTGTTCAACATCTTGATGACACAGACAGTGGGATCGAGTGCACCCTCAGCAACTTTGCCAGCAACACCAAGCTGTGTGGTGCTGTTGACATGCTGGAGGGGAGGGATGTCATCCAGATAAACCTGGACAGGTGCTAGAGTTGGGCCAGTACAAACATCATGAAGTTCAACAAGACAAATTACAATGTCCTAAACCTGGGTCAGAGCAATCCCACGCAACAATACAGGCTGGGTGTAGACTGTCTTTAAAGCAGCCCTGAGGAAGTGGACCTGCTCAGGCAAGTCCAGAGGAGGGCCACAAAGATGTTCAGAGAGCTGGAGCATATCTCCTAGGAAGACAGGCTGAGATAGTTGGGTTTTTTCAAACTAGAGAAGAGAAATCTTGGGAGAGACCTTTTAACAGTCTTCCAATGCTTACAAGGGGGCCTTACAGGAAATCTGGAGAGGGACTTTTTACAAAGCAAGGGGGAATGGTTTTGAACTGACAGAGGGGACTTGTAGATTAGACATAAGGAAGAATTTCTTAATGATGAGGATAGTGAGACACTGGAACAGGTTGCCCAGAGAAGCTGAGGCAGCCCCATTCCTGGAAGTGTTCAAGGCCAGGTTAGATGGGGCTTTGAGTAACCTGGTCTAGTGGAAGGTATCCCTTTAAGCTTTAAGGTCCATTCCAACCCATACCATTCTATCAGTCTGTGATCATAAATCTCTGTGACAGTCTATTATATTATGGGATAGAACAGTAAGGTTTTTTCACTTTTTTAATCAAAAAGAAGTGCCCTGAAAACAACTGAATTAGACCATGTGGCAACTTCATCAGTATTGATGGCAGAGATATAGAAGACCTTTATTTTATATTTCCTTTTAAAAATATTTCTTGAATTACATGAAATTATATTCACAAAAGTTTGTTTTATAAGCTGTTCCAGATGACAATGTGCAATAAAGGAACTCCCAGCATTTTTTAGATGTGTGGGCCAATAGCCTGGACTAACAATGATAGCCTAATACTGACCTTGCTGAAAATTGTGATGGGAGGGGTTATAATCTAAGACATGGCATGTCTGATATGAACTATGAATATTCAATGGTTTTATCCCTAGGAAAAGTGGTTTTATTTCTTTGCTAATTGTATTCAGACTTTTTTTCTAACAGAGTATATGTGAGATCCGTAAACTAAGGATATGACAGTGTACCATCTGACAAGATGCCCTATTGAAATCAGCTACTGCTTTGCTAAAAGACTGAAAATAAACTGAGCAGGTGGCAAATTCCCAAGTTCAGCTACCAAAGGAATTTACACCTTTAAAAAATTTTCTTAAAGGCTCTGTTGAAGAGCCATGGATTTTCCGGAAAGCTGCTAACTCACCTGATGGTAACATGATAGTGATGCTTTTGAGTAATGTAGTTGCATGCTGCTGTGTAGTAATGCATTATTTAATTAAACATGAATAATTTCTTTAACATTTTTTAAGATTAAGGATATTTTGGGGAGATTGACGTGAAGATCATTCATAATTCCAATAATAATAAAAAGTGAATGTACATTTATCTTTTAATTTATAGAGCAACAGCTCTCTGAGTAGTATGGCATTTGTCCAGGGATTTAACTGAGATTAATACAAATATATCTGAATGTAACCTATGGAATGTAGCTGGGCTTTTGACAAAGAAAAGAATACATTTTCCAAGATCTGAAAGTAACACTGACTTAAATTGTTGAACTTTAGCTGCACCTGATTCCTGGCATTATTAATCACGCAATCATTCTTCTTTTCTTGAAAAGATAAGAACATGTTATATCTTACTTTTAAACTTGTCCTTTTGCTATTGTGAGATCCAACTGTGTTGAAAGATTTATAACTCTATACAAAGCCCATTATGGTATTACAAAAAAATACATTCAATTAGATATAGTTTTTCAACTCCTAAACTGTGCACAATAACACATTTTTCTTGATTTTTAAAATTTAAATCATGGAAGTATTTATGTATCACATATTTAAGCATTAAGTATATTTAAGAATTTTTAAGTATCAGTTTAAATTCAGAACATATTACTTTACTGTCACTTTCTTGAGCAGTCAGATGAAGTTATTACATTTCCCATGCTTGCACATTTTAGTTTTGGAGACTTCCTGAGAGTTTTTTAAAGCCATTACCTTGGATCAGTGTCTTTTAAAAGCTTAAAATTTTCTTTTCATGTATTTTGGTGTATGTAAAAGAAGTTCAAATAGCGTTATCAATGTTAATGAGTAGAACAAATGTCTGAAAAGTTAAAAGCTCAAAATATTAAACATATGAGCTTATTTTCTCTATTGTATTTCTTTCTGTATTTGTTTAGTATTTTGATTCTGTTGTGTGATTGAATAGTATGAATGATGTCAAAGTGAAACTTCCTGTCCTGGAGAGAATTGCAAATATGTGAACACATAGGTCACCTTTCAAGTGCTTTCCATTCTTGTTACCTTCACAAAGCTACCAGTAAGGATGGTGATTTTTTTTATCGTGTTGGTATCTGTCAGCTATTCAGTGGAGTGAATCCATTTTTTTACAGAAGTCCTCAAATATCTATCAGATGGTGGTAACTTTTTTTTCCCCTGCCAATCTGGACAGCTTTTAAAAGTGACAGCCTGGCAGATGTAAATGTGCATATTTAAGGACAACCTAAACGAGCTTATTTTTCTGCAGCTAGTTAAAAATAAAAAGCATAACCATCTACTGAGGCTCAAACACGGGACTGCCATTTGTAAAGCCAAATATGAAGGAGCAGAATAGCTTTTTCTCATTGGAAGAAGTCTTTCCCACCACACAAAAAAAAAAAAAGAAAAAAAAAAAAAGGAAAAAAGATAGTGCATACCAGAAAACACTCAGCCCCAAATCACTGGTCAATGGCAGTGTATGATATGAGGCTGTAGCTGGAAACTACAGTTATCACAGGACTACTTACAGTAGTTCTGTGATATTCCTACCAAGCCTAGTGGGACTTCAGATCCATACTGACTCTAGGTTTCTGTGAGGTTTTTTCTTTCTTTTTTATTTCTATAGTAAGAAATTCAGTACTTTTGATATAAATTAATCTTAGGAGAACTTTTATAAGTAGCTATTCAGGTAAATGTTTCTGCTTTTAGACATATGCTGGGAACATATTGAATTAAGAACAAGCTAAGGGACAGTGCTTTGTTTGTTCAAGTCAGTGTTAACAGCCTACACAACACAGCTGTGTTTACCATCCTCAGTCTTCAGAATAGTTGCAGAGGATGGGGGTTTCCAATTGACCAGCATTTCGCCACCATCCCTTACTGCCAACTTCCTCCAGTTGCATGAGGAACTGAAATAATGAGACAAGCTTCGAATGTCACACAACAAGAGTTGTTAGCAGATGAGCAAGTGTGCTGGCAAACCTTCTTAACACTATTAATTCAAATTGGAAATGTGACTCACCTATGTCCTGTGTCTTTACACTCAGAATGAGCACAAAGTTTGACTGCTCATGTCAGTTAATCCAAAGTAATGCCAGTAAGAAAGAGCAGAACACTACCAAAATGAAGATATTAAATCTTCCTTCTTGAAAATGTATGAAAAACAATTCATGAAAAATAAATTCTCATGACATTTTCTTATTTCTGAATGTAGGTGATTACTAATAGCTAATAAACTACATGAGGTGATGGCCTTGAAGATACTATGATATCAGATATAAACAGGTTGATCTATGAAGTTTTGTTGCCAATGTATTGATTATATATTATATTTTGTTATTACATTTTAAAACCTATAAACCCCTAATTTTTCCCCTGCATTTTTCCATGTCACTGTGCTATTGTAGATGCCTCTCCATATCTATTCCTCTTTTCCCATCTGCTGATTTGTTCCACACCCATGCAGCTTTTTTCTGTGTTCTTACGTATGTATTGTACCTTGGTGTCTGCTCTATCTGCTGTGATGAAGAGAGGTCTTCTTTTCTGTCTGGACCTAGGCAAATTAATTCTTCATAGCTTTACTCTTGCAAGATGAATAACCAGACACACCAGTGTCCCAATTTAATGTAATATTTATATCCTAGTAAAAAGGTTGAGTAATCAAATATTGAAGTTCCACACACTGTTAGCTCAGTTTTATGAAGAGATTTGAAGTTTCTGCATCCTTCTGTTCAACTGTTACTTGACTGCTTTCACAGATTATTAGATCACATTAGATTAGATTGTGTTATACAAAATAAAATATTTCAAAGTGTTACTAATTATTCATTATAGCTAGTCAGTTAAGCAATTATAAACTTCTTTTTAAATCACCTACAAGCCAGAATAAAATATTTGAATCTTTCTGTGCCCTAAGATTTAATTGTTAAAAATAACATTAACTCTTGACTAAATGTAAATAATTAATAAGTACATAGGATTCTGTGTTTCTGTTTCTGATTTACTGTTGCTGTGCTTACAGAGTCACACAGTCATTCTTCACTTGTAATCTCATTTAAAATTATGTCCATGATATCTAGAAGATTCTGTGGATTTTAAGGAGAAATTTTAATACCTCTTTAATTAAAGCCTAAAAAAGCATTGCTTCTATTTCAGTGCAAAGCTCTAAGGAAGATTTTTTTGGGGGGGCAAAAGTCTTAGCTCTCCTTTCCAGTCAATGAACATGTGTGGATGAGGGATTTTCTGAGTTAGAGGCATGGAAAATGCTGACAGCTTGGCAGCAGCTTTGAATTTTTCAATAAAATGATAACTATTTTTGTTCTGTCCGAGGAAGCAGCTTCTAAAACACTACTCTGAATCGTGCATTTAAAGATCCTAAGAGCTCAAACTTTCCCTTTGTTTGGTGTAATGTATATAACAAATGTGATAATGGAATAGCAAGCTCGCGGGATATTTTGTATAGTTTTAGTATTGAGCTAAGTAGCTTTTAATCAGAATCAAGTTTGAATTTGTAAACTAGAAGGTGAAGTTACTCTTGGAATTTGCAAAACCATTGCGAACTCAAGCATAGAGTATTTTCCTGTGTCAATAGAAGAGAAAGTGAAACTAGGTAAAATGTTAATAGACAATCTACAGCTGACAGAGATTTTTAGTTAGATTATATTTTAAGCGGATAGCTGGAATCAGTGGAGCATCACTATCATAAATCTGAAATAACCATAAATGATCAATCAGCATATTTAGAGCACTTCTTTACTGGTACAAAATGTGCTGCCTTCAAGAATTGTTGCCGTATTTCATTGTGTCCTGGGTTCAGCAGTAGCATTCATTTTCCCCTTTCTTAGTAGCTGGTGTAGTGCTCCATTTTTGACTTTCAGCCTGAGAATAACACTGATAACACCGATGTTTTTAGTTGTTGCTGGGTAATATTTACTCTGACCAAGGACTTTCTGAGTCTAATGCTCTGCCAGGGGGAAGGGGAAGCTGGGAGGAAGCAGAGACAGAACACGTGACCCAAACTGACCAAAGAGGTATTCCATACCACAGCATGTCATGCCCACTATATAAACTATATATATATATATATATATATATATATATATATAAACCCCGAAGGCCCAGATGACTGCTCAGGTCAGGCTGGGTATCAGTCAGTGGGTGGTGAGCACTTGAATTCTCTTCCCTTGTTATTTCCCTCATCATCATTATTATTGGTGGTGGCAGCAGCAGTGGTTTGTGTTATACCTTAGTTACAAGGCTGTTCTTATCTCAACCTGTGGGGTTATATTCTTTCTATTCTCCTCCTCATCCCTCTGGGAATGGTGGGAAGAAAAACAGGGTTGGGGGGACAGACGGACTGACTGAGTGAGTGTGGTTCAGAGTTACCAGCTGGGCTTAAACCACAACAGTCCCCTTTGCCCGATTCCTCAAGGAGAAGAATTTGTCAAAACTCTGAGCCACACCTGGCCAAGAAACTGAAATCCTGAAGAAATATTACTGCCAGTTCAGGATTTCAGCAAATGCTCCTCATTCAGAAACATCTAATCATATCCTTTGTACAAGTCAGTAAGCTACCTTGAGAATTACAGTTTACCTTTGTAAAAATTTCCAGAGGCTGCCATTAGGTCTAAGCTGGCAAGTAACCAGACATTTTGTCCTAGATCTTTTGTTCACCATCGCATACTATATCCATTGCTCCATTCTTGCAAACCATAAGTGCTTGCAACGAAGACCTTCGGTGAATGCCCTTGGCAGGAACTCATGTATTTTAACTGAACTGGTCAATGTTCACTGTCACAGTGTTTGGACACTTTTCAAGTGTGGCTAGCTCAGATGACCACAAATGAACTTTTGTGAACACTTATCAACCACATGAAATATTTTCAGGGTAAGATAACCAACAAAAATGCATAGTAACCTTTTTGAGATTCTTCTGATTATTGTGTTTGTTTTAAGCATGCTTTGTATTGCTCCATCTAACAAGAAATCAATGACTTACTAATCTAAAAATGCAGTGGAAGATGAACAAGAGAACAAGGACTGTTGACCTGGCATTGTTGGCAAACTGTGCTACATTTCTTGTACTGGTTTCAGCCTACCTAAAGTACTGGTGCCTGTGAACAACAGCTCTAATAAGACCATTACAGACTATACTGTCAATAGCTGCTCTTGGCAAGAAAAGGAAGGAAACTATTGAGACAAAACAGAAAAATGCAAGAACTTCCTGAACTCCGAGCCATTCTGCATGGATCATTGACATGTACTCATGGACTGGTCAATGAGATGCTCTTATCTCTGAGATCATCTTCTGCCAACTTACCATATTCTCAATAGAAATACTGGATTACTATGTTATTCATCAGTCAGCTGATGGGACAATCCAAAATACTGAGGACAAATCCAGTGATATATTGAGGCCAGCTCCTTCTCTGAGCTCTGAAGCCAGCTTTTCCTGCAGCACTTCAGTGAAAAACACTTGTGTAAGCTTTTCCTCTTACAAGCTGAACTAAGAGTTCAGTTGGGAAACTGAATCTTGAAGGCTATAATCAATCATCTTCAAGTCATAGGCAATTAAAATTGTAGATCCTTAACTTTTGAGTAAGCTAACAAGGAGACACAGTGTAAGACACGCTGCATCAAAGTAATGTAAGCTACTAATCTGGGAGGAAAGAAGATGAGAAAACCCATGCTGGTACTTACCACCTTACCTCTATAGATTATCTCAGCAAAAAGGAGGGAAATACTTCAGAAGCTCTGTGCTAAAATGCAAGGAGCTTAAAAAGCAAGACTAGAATGAATATCATATCAAGGAATCAGTTTTGTCCTTGATTATATAAGGCAGCCTGGAAAGACCTTGTAGGGCTGAAAACTCTTTGGATGATGTGCTGTAAACCTTGTGACACTATCACAGAAAAAGAGAAGAGGTTTCTTTCAACTTGAGGAATGATCTTGCACCAAATCATCTGCTCTCTTTCTCTGATCTCTTTTTAATAGGTAGAATTTTCAGTTAGTAAAAAGAAGACTGAAAACTTTGTCTATATTTGTCTCACCTTATAGTAGAATTTTCACAAAGATCCCTGTACCGTACACACGACACAGACACAATGTGCCTGGCAAAACAGATGACAATCTCACACCGCATTAAGGGCAAATTAAAAACAAAATAAATAGCCAAATATTTAGGAGTCTAAAGCACTGCTCAAGCAGAAGACGTGAAGGTCCAAGACAATGATTCAAAAAGATAAAATCTTTCTGCTCACTCCAGTGCCTGAGAATCTGTCTGTATCTAAGCCTTATCCAGAAAACTTACTGCGGTGCTTGATGCTATGCTGTCAAAATTGGCTGGAGATGCTACTTTCTTGCTTGACCTGCATATCTGTTATAAACCCATCTCCCTCCTAAGCTTCCTTGGGACTCACAAAATAGACGTGTCTCTTTGGAGACCCATCTGGAGGCCTTATCTGCACATATTGCACACACACTACATTTAGTGAAATGGCAGCAATAACTGCCATTAATGGCAGTGGCAACAGTAGCTGATCACTGTTTACACAATACCTTAGCTATTAGGGCAGTTGCCACATAAAAAGCCTGAAGACCACATTTTCTCAGACGGCTTTTAACCATTCAGCTTCTATTGAAGAGATAGAAGGCAACCCAGTTGTTTGCCTTTTTGAAGGACTGAGCCACTCAGTGTATCTGCAAGAGTGGGCATCTGAAAGGACAGACTGACCTAGGCACAAGCAGGCATCCCCTAACCTTGTCTCTGGCTACTGTAATTGTTTCTTGTTCAGAGGTGTCTGGCAGTGCTCAGCCAGGCTCTGGAGTGCCTGGGCTCCCCCAGGAGCAGAGAGCCTTCACTCTGGGTGCTCCAGTGATGGATAACTTCTGCTCCAGTCTGGGAGCTGCCTCCAGAACTTCCTTGTAGTGGGACTGCTCCATTGCATCCTGCCAGTCACTGGGGAAAGGCACCCTGGGGCAGAAGTGGTTCAGGGGAGAATGCTGCTGGTGAAAGCTGTCAGACTAAAGCATATTTTCCCCAGAATCTCTTGTTTTTACCTTCTTATGATTACTACAGGCATTTCTGGTTCCCCAGCCTCTCAGATAAGGTGTGCTGAGAATGGCCATGCCCAGCTGTTGTGGTACTACAAAGGACAATTCTGCAGCAGCAGAAGGTATGAAATGAGCCTTGGGGATTCTTGAGTTAGCTGAACTATGCTGCCAGAAACAACATGCCTGCAAAAGCCCAGGTGGACTTAACGTGTCAGAAAGCATGGCATTTTCAATATCTCTAATTAATAAAAAAGCATACTTGGAGGAAATAATACAGAAATCGCCAAATATTTAAGGCCAAGTCATGTTTCCGTAAAAGTCTGTGGGAGATTTGCCACAGACTTTTAAAGGACAAGGATTAGCCTCTAAATAGTTCATTTATGAGGAGCAAGTTATAGTTTAATGTACCAGTAGTTTTCCAAACTGCTTTAGGAAAATTATTAATAACTGAAGAAATCTGAAAAGAAAAACCAACCCTAAACTGGAATCTTGGAAAAAACTTAATTACCCTAGAAACGTTTGCCTTACTTTTGAATATCAGAACCCCAGAGAGGCAAAATCAAAGGATTGTACTGTATAATCCTCTTCAAGAGGTATTAGTCTCTTGGTATTAGTCACAGTCTGCCAAACAGTTTTCCACACCTTTCCATACACAAATGGAGATCACCTTTACTTAAGGTTTTTAAGGAACTTTTTGTTATGAAACAAAATGTGAAATCGAGTTAAACAATGACTGATGTTGCAAGATCCGCAGGGAAGCTTTCCTTCTATGACTCGCTCTCACTGAGTGAGGCAAATGGTCCTCTCAATATTAAAACCCTACAAACTTGCACTGAATGACACTGATGTTTATCCATAGTATATAAATGCTAGGAGCTTTCCTAGTATTTTTACACTCCTAAAAGCATAACAGAAAATAAATCCATCATAGCGTTATTAACAGTGAACTTGTGTTGGTTACAGATTCAAAAGCTGATGACCTACCTCTGCTCTGAAAACTCTGTACAGTCTCAATTTAGCAAAATACCTGATGATTTGCAGTGCACAAAAATATTACTGATATGCTAAAAGATATTATTCAGCATTTCAAAGTGAAAGGACTACCTCGGACCTTGGCAGGCTTTGGTTCAGACTTTAAAATTGCTAAGCTACAGAATTTGTGATCAATGGGGACCAGGTGGAGAGAGGAATAGAACTGGGCAGCCCATTGTTGCTCCTGAGAAAGTGTCCTGCTCCACCATCCCTCCCTCCAGCCATGGAAAATGGATGCAGCAACAGCTACCTTTGTGTTATTAACAAAATCTGTTACAAATGTTCTTATCCCAACAAATTTAGAAGACAATTTAAAATGGTCAGTTCCTTTACAGAGGACAAGACCCACATATTCACAGTTCCAACACTGATCTCTTACAACTTCCCAAGGCTCTGATTTAAACATTGAAATGTTGTCAACTTGGAGCACTTTTGGCATCCTGAATGAAATCTTTGAGAAGACAGACTATGGGAAAACCTTACCTGTTTGTCAACATGAGTTCTGCCAAAGTTGAGGACACCTATGCTGCAGGTGACAGCTGAAGGAGAAGGAACAGCCAAAATATGCACTTGAATATAGGTGCAGCCACAACATGGGAGGGACACGTTTGCACAGCATAGCCTTCAAACTCATTGCTCCCCATTATTTTTGACTGCTGAGGAGAAGTGACCCTATTATAAAATCATTTCCTGATATGCATGAAGTACCATAGGGAACAATAATACAACTTTGTGGAGGAAGCAAGCTGTTCTTACTTTATTTCTGGCTATTTATAGTTCACTTGAGCATTTTAAGAATTGCAAACCATTCTGTAGACTGGCTATTTAAATACCCTGCTGAATGGATCCCAGCAGGAACTTGAGGGGTTTATTAATTCTCTAGCTAGAGGCATTCAAACTTGTGATTCACTGGAGAATGTGCCAAAACAAGTCAGCCACTGAATTCTTAAACTTTTGCTTTTTATAAATGATCTTTTCATTAGACTGTTACCCCAGTTGCCCCTCTCCTCTTCACATGCAAGTCATTCCTTTCGCATGCCAAAAAATCCCCAAACCCCTTACTTAACGCTTCAGCATAAGAAATTGCAATGCCTCACACTGGAACTTTGTTACATTTAAAATCTAAGGTCTCCTGAGCCCTGGGTTAAAAGGAATAGCTTTCTGAAGAGATGACTCCATAGCACCAGCTTCACCACATGACAGTAAAACTTTCATTCAACCACCACTGTCACCAAGGAAATTGAAGTTAATTCTAGTTACCACCTTCTCAGATACAGACTTCTGGTAAAAAATGTATAGCCTATTTTTGAAACCTCTGTAAATAGCTCTAATGACTTTTGCTGCTGCCTAGATCAATTTCCTGACTATCACACTCCAGATAGCCTGAATTAAAATGTGTTTGATATTATGTGTCATTAGTAAGTGAACACTCTTACCTTTTCCATACTAGACATCTTTACATCATTTGCATTTGAAAGGGATGAGTAATTTTCAGCTTTGAGATAATTTAACCCACATGATTTCTGCATAATTTTGCATTCCACTCTAATATTCTCTCTGTCCTGCCATACCTTTTATATCCTTTTGTGGTTTCCCACTATCTCTTGCTCTGCCAGTTTGTCCATATGAGTACTGCTTCAAAATCAGCAGAAGGAAGGCAAAATTCAGGCCTGCTCTGCTTTTCTTTAAATTACTTCCCCAATGTATGCTGGTGATTATCCATGTAAAATAATCTAAGAAAACAATGCATTTACTACATAAAAGACAAAGTAAAAAAAAACCAAACAAACAAGATTTATCTTCTTCCTGGCAGCATTTCTGCTAACTTAGCATTAGACATATTTCCTTTAATCGGATACTCATCCCCCATCTTCTGTGGAGCTCCATGCAAGTCTGTTTCCATATGGAGCAAACAATAAAACCAAAAACCTGTCCTAGACCTTGTCCTGCTTATTTCAGCTTTTGTAGCAGATTCATTGTCTGCTTCTTCTTCACCAATAGAAATCCAGACTGAAAAAAAAATGAAGCATGTAATCTCTTCTGTGTGGGTAAATAAAAGCTACTCTTGAAAGAGGATCATAGGTCATTTAGTGCAACTTGCACTAGTGTTGGTGCAAGGATGCTCTTTGTTACTGAAAGTGCTGCCTCATCTCTTTTTAGTCTGTACGTAATGTCCCATGGAAAAATAACACAATGAAAATGATCTGATGGTGAGCACCACATCACTTTTTCATGTTTTATGGTCCTATCTTTGCAATTATTTCCTTATTAGTGACCTTTTGGATGTTTGCATAAGTGATATATTTGCTTGGGGGGGGTTGTTTCCTTTCTTTTCTCCTCTTTCTCCCCCCCCCCCCCCCCCCCCCCCCCCTCCATTCTTACTTCCAGATTTCTCTAACTTTCACTTTACTAGCACAAAGGATCAAGATTTGAGTAGGAATTCTCAAGGAGTGTATTGGTTGTAGTGTAGCGTACTGACTGTGTTTTAGCCAGTCTGTAATAACATCAAGTATCGCATGTCTCTGATATTTGCTACTGCTTTATTATTATAGGTTGAACTATATTTCTTGTTTTATTTGGATGAGGTGTGTTGATTCAGATATGAAGAACAAACTGCCTCTTCTGAAGAGATTTGACTCCCATTCTTTGCTGGGCTCCATTGGTATCTGATATTGCTGAAGCTGAAGCCTAGCTTTCCTTCTTTAAAGTTGTATTGTGAAAAGTGCCAACAAAGTAGTCCTCAAATAAGAGGCATCCCATTTATCTGTATGTCAAGAGAAGCAACATAAAAGCATTTATGAATGTTATACAAACATCCACAATAAATACTACTCCTGATCATACTTGCTGTGAGCTTCTTTTCTATAAAAAGACAAGGAAGTGGCAAATGAGCTACTGTTTTTATGCATTGTATCATGACTTCTCTCTGCATAATCTAGCATAGTCATCACAAGTCATCACTTTTGGAACAGTATCTGTGCATTTTCATTTAGCTGCTGTACCAGCAGCATCTTCTTATTCTGTATTGCTGGGTTACTTGCACTAGAAACAGGGGCATGAGGCTTCTCTTGAATTTTGTACTTCTTTTGACAGCAGTTTTTGCTGCAAGCATCACTGTTTTCAATGAGTATCATTGAAGTCAAACAAAGCAGAACAAAGTAGAGACAGCAGAACCAAGTCTCAAAAGCTATTTTCAGCACCTCCACAGAAACTGTTTTCTGCCACTTCTATTCTGGTAGACTGAGGACCAGCCTGTAAGATACAGAATCACCACAGGATACCCCTTTTATCAAATGGTTTCTGAAAGGGTGTTTTTCTCCAACATTAATTTTCCATGGCCAAAGTTTGACTTAGTCAAGTTGCCAGTTAAACTGTATTGTCGCACAGAGACCTAAAATCAGGTCTAGGCATATCTAACAATCTCAACAGCTCCAATAGACTGATTCTCTCATAAATCATCTACCAACTGCTCTACTTTATTTAAATTTATATACTTTATACCACCCCTTAAAAGTTGTGAAGCTGAAGAAAAATGTAAAATAAAATCAAAACAGATTTGTGTATTTGATAACAAATTCAGATGAATATTGTTGCGCATGTCCTAAAAGAGGAGGGAAAAAAAGCATAATAGAAACAAAAATGAACACAAACAACCAGAACCACAGAAAAACACGAGACCTTAATTCAAAGGCTTACCTGATGTGAGCTCTGCTTACCCCTGTTGCTTCAGTGTGATGTCTTTCCAAGCAGTTGTTCCTCACTATAGTGTCTCAGGCCTGAAGTCTGTTTTACCATTGCTGCTTCTTCGGTTAGAGTAGTTTCAGAGCATTCAAATCAATCTTTTTTAACAAAATTAAAATAAAGAGAGGGGGGGAATTTTGCTTTGCTAGGCACAGAATAACAAATGTGGAGTTTTTCCTGCCTCAGAGGGTCTCATGCTCTGGGTCATGTTTATGGTTTATGGGGACTTTCCAGACACGGACTTCAACTTACGTGCACATATATACATGTGTCTGCACACACAGAGCTTGCTCCTGGACAAGTCACCTGGTACCGTTAAGTTTAGCCCCAGATTACCATGATAGCTTCTTCCAGGATACCCATGTTAGCTTCTTCCAGCAGAAGCTAACAGTCTCAGTTCTTATCTGTTCCTACTGTCTAACAACATTTGCCTGCTCTTTTTGTTGAACTTGAAGTCAGCTTTGGAGTGAGTCTTGGCATCATTTTTCTGTCGAAATCTGCTGTGAGTTAATCTGCAACACCTTACAGTAAAGAAAAATAAAATCCAATTCCTTCATTACACAACTGCTTCACTTCCTAAGGTTTAGGCTACATAAATTAGCCTCAGGCCATGCTCACCTCTCACACCCCTGAACTGCTATAAAGCAAACTGGATTAGCTGATCAATTGATAAACTGACTTTTGGTTGTGTGACCACAGCTCCTTCCACACATTCTGACCAGAAACCCCAGCACTCAGAAGGAACTAGATGGGCTGCTCCTGGACTACTACTGTTTTTAAGGAGTATTTTGATTTTATAAAAGAGTGTTACATTGCAGTCTTTATTTTGATGATCAAATGCTATTCATTCCACAGGAATTTGGATACATCCAGTGCATGTGGTCAGTGTTGTCCTGTGCCAAATGAAGGTTGTGCACCAGAGGAACATATCAGCCCTCAAAAACCTGCCTCATTCATTTCAAATGAGTGCTGCTGTGGACAGCTAGGATTGTGTTCCTACATCTCTCCTCAAGTCCTGCATGATGTGGAGAAGGTCACCCAAACCACAGTTTTCAAAACATGGCCACAAGTTATGCATTCCTCATTTTCTGGGTATCTAATATAAAACAGCTGTGGATGAATTTGCAGGCATTAGTGAGTACTCACATCTGCAGCTGGAGCTTGCTCCCCCTGCAAAAAGCATTATAAAAAGGTTCAATGCTCTGAAATATGAATTCCAAGCTGGCTGTCTAAAAGCAGCAGACGTTTCTGACAAACCATTTCTAGAGGAATGCAGTGAGGACAGGCCTACTCTTTGCTGGGTAAAAGTCTGTCTGGATAGCATGTCCAAAGAGTGGCCTCAAGCTGTGCCAAGGGAGGTTTAAATTGGATATTAGGAAAAAATTCTTCACTGGAAGGGTTAATGAGCATTGGAACAGGCTTCCCCGGGAAGTGGTTGAGCCACCATCCCTGGAGGTATTTAAAAGATGTGTAGATGTGGCATTTATGGACAGGCTTAGTGGTGGATTTGGCAGTGCTAGGTTGACAATTGCTCTTTTCCAACCTAAAAGATTCTGTGACTCTGTGAAGACAAGTTCACTAGCATTTGTGAATCAGAGCAAATCTGCGGAGATTTGGGTAGTGAAACAGGTAACT
This sequence comes from Agapornis canus, assembly GCA_036873685.1. Taxonomy (NCBI): domain Eukaryota; kingdom Metazoa; phylum Chordata; class Aves; order Psittaciformes; family Psittacidae; genus Agapornis; species Agapornis canus. The sequence continues at coordinate 38,221 of JBAFWW010051032.1, forward strand.
TTTTGGTCACCTATCATAGCATATGATCCACAGTTCTGAATTAGAGTCTGAAGACATCAAAATGCTTTGTATAAAGCAAGTGCAAAAACTGAACCCCTTCTCCTACCACTTACATATATAGTTTTATATACACAAGCAAACAAACAAGGATTGTTGTGGAAAGCAAGAGGAATAAGCAAACATTCCAGGCTAAACTACTTGTAGGTATTTGTAAATGAGATCAGTTGTGGCAAAACTGCAAAGACCACTTTCACGTTTCTGGTCTGAGTATTTACCTGTATCCTCCTCAGGCAAGGCTGGGAGGTGCCCTGGGTTCCACTGAAAGCATCCCAGCTGAGCATCATAGAGGCAATCACACTAATAAATGACCAATATTATTTAAGGGAGCAACAGTTATCTGCAGAGGGTAAGGAGCAAGCTTGTATCATAAAACCTGCCTATCCCAGCAAGACTGAGGGAAGCTTGCATTAAACTCCCTTTGCCACCTGAGGGAATGTGACCGACATCTCCCACCTTGAGGTGAACATGCTGATCATAAAAGGTTAGCTATTTTAAGGCACAAGGGTGAGGCATCCCATTACTTCTCCTTGAACTGTTCCTCTTTGCATGAAATGAATATTCATTGGGCTCCTGAGGGAATGAAAGTGCAAAAATGTGTCTATAACAGGGTTGTTTAGGGCTCAGCAGGGAAAGTGGGTGAGAGGAACATATTCTTTTGGAATATGAGAGCACACCTGGCTAAGCATCAGCACAGCAAGGGTGTTGATGATCTGTGTTTGGGACTGAGGTGCTCACACTGGTGATAAGACAGAATTTGAATGCTTAAATCTGATTGTGGCAGCAGCCCTCAGACACAATACTGAAGAGGCTGCCTGGAAATTAATAGTTTTCTATTTAATGCTGGATAATGTGAGGAAAACACAATGTGAAGTCACTCACAGAATGATGAGAATGACTCTCCTACAGCTGCAAGAATAAAATTTCTCCTTCTAAACTACCCTTATATATTGATCTAGGAATAAAAATGATCCTGGCAGAGAAGTAATTAAGTAGAATGACTGCAAAAATGTGATAACAGATTGTCTTAAATCCAGCAAAAAGCCCTTCATCTAGATATACAAAAAAAAAACAGATTAAATAACTGTTCACATGAACTTTTCTATGAGAGAATTTTCCCTCTAGACTGTTGCTTTAATGACTGTGTAATTATTGGAATTAACTGGTTTTGAAGGGACACCAGCATTTTTAACACAGGTTTTATCAGACAGTGAGAGCATCTTTTGGTTTATCGTAACTTTTTATTTTCACTCTCTGATGCACTACTATTGGATCAAGCTTTCCAGTTTGTGTAGTGGATGATCGTTTCAGTCTGTTTATACTGACTTCTACTGGCTTTCTTCAGGAATTAATCCGTCCCACAGATTTTATTGTGGAGTTATTTAGAGAGATGTTAACTAAGTTAGGCTGTTCAGGTAAAGAAAAAGATTCTGTGTATTGCCCTCAAATGACCTTGCTATGGAGAAGAGTATTTGGGCACAGCTTCTTTAATGGACAAAATCAATAGAATTTAACAACAGGGAACAACACTGTTTAAAGGTGTAGCAACAAAAAACTTTATGGGATCTTTGTGCATTATTTAGATTTATTATCTAGAGAATTAATAGATAATATGTGTTATCTAAATAATGCATTTAGATAATATCTATTATCTAGACCATTTGAAATTATACTTAAAAAAATAAGGAAAACATTATATGATTATATGATTTTAGTTTAGTGGGGAACCAGACAGCATCCACAAGAATGAGTGGTCGGTTCACACTGACTGAGACCAGTGACAAGTCCAGGAGAAAGATCTGCCCACTCTAAATGTGGCCCACTCAATTGGAAAGAGAGTGAGTTTTTTAACTAAGGAACACCAGGAATGCCTGTGCCTTTTCAGTTTAGTCAAAGCTCTTTCGTATCTTCCGGCTGCCAAAACCCATCAGGTTTGCTTCTGTTTGCACGTATACAGCTGGTTTGGCATTTCGGCTTCATTTTATGAGGTAGAGCAGCAGCAGACGCTGCCTTCACATGAGCTTTGCTCTATATCTTTTACTAATAAAGACTGGACACACTATATTAATAACATCTTCTTTACATTGCAGACTGGTAAATTAGATGTGGGTTTCTGTCTCTCTGAGACATGTTGCTAGATTCACTGTTTTGATGCCTTTAATGTACCTATGGAACTTTTATGTCATTTGTTATGAAGTGCACCTTCTAGCTGAGCGTTAACATGCGGATTGTGCTGGCTGGCTGATGGCCTAGGTGCTGTGTAGGAAGAATTTAGCTTTTATTTTTTTCAGGACACTTGAGAAAAAAACACCTGGGGTTTGGAATGTTTTCATATTCCAGAAAGAGAAATTTTTAGTACCCAGGGAGAAAACATCTCTAGTAAGAAATATTTAAGAAAGCACAGAGAGAAAAGATTACATCAGAGGACAGAGATCATCCCAAGCTCTTGGTTTGCTGGTAGTAATCCAGTCTACCTCAGGATTCCTCTAGGATTGCCTTCGGCACAGCATTAGTAGATTTTATAAACCACAATTACACACTAGGAAATACCCCTTTTGTTCCTGCTTAAAGATCTTTACCCCACCTGGAGACTGTTAAACATGAATCTTTCCCTCTCCCATGTGTTCTGTATGGGAACCTGAATTTTTCTGCACTATGGAAAAGGATGCACATAATTTACTTTGAGACTCATTGTCTTAAAACCACAGAGACACAGATCTGGGAAGGATAACAGAAGGCTCCCCTGTCCTGCCCCTGCACTGTCCTCAACAGGTCCTGGTATTAAACACATCCAATAAAAGACGTACAGATGTATTCTTGAGAGCTACTCCAGTACTTCAACAGTCAAAGTACTCCAAAAGGTTGCCCTGATAGTGCAATTTTGAGCAGGCAGCTTTTATTTGAAATAATTTCTTTTCCTTCCTTATTGGTCTTAAAAAAACACTGATCTTTTTCTTTTAATAATGATCTCCTTCAATACTAGAACAGTTATTTTATCCCCTTTGAATTTTCACTTTCCTAGCCTAAAGGAATGGAGCTATCTTTCTTTATGGGTTGTGTTTTCTAAACCCTTTAGCATTCTTTGCACCCTCCTCTGGATTTTCTCCATGTCATCTTTTTAAATGTGTTGTCTAAAAGTGGACACAATGGTCTGAAATCCAGCTGACTCCCAAGTAGAAGAGAATAATTACTTCCCAAGGGTTGAGTACAACATTCCTATGAATGTATCTTTAACCAAGACTTTTTGTTTTTGTAACAATATCGTGTTATTACTCATAGCCAGTTTGTGATTCACTACAACCCCCAGAGCCTTTTGTGCAAAGTTACTCCTGTTACATTTTTCTACCTATTTGGTTTGTCTGTTGAATTTCATCTGCTTTTAATTTCAGATGATGTCTGACTTTTCAGACTCATTTAATTTACAGTTCTGATCCTGTCACCAAAGTAGAAGTGACTTCTCCTTTTGTATTGTCTGTAGATTTTCTAAACATATTAATTGAGTGTCATTGTTCAATCATTAATAAAGATACTTAGAATATATGGGACTCGGTGCGAGATGCCTCTCCAGCTTAATGTGAATCACTGAAAGTTGTTCTTGGCAGTCACTCAATAACAATGACATGCAGAGGAGGGGGTTCAGCACTTTGCTTGGATTTGAGTAAACCACCACAGTGGCTGTGGAGTGTGTCCTGGGTTCAGCAGTAGCAGTCATTTTGCTCCTTCTTAGTAGCTGGTGCAG
>JBAFWW010051036.1:0-15802 GCA_036873685.1 Agapornis canus
GGAGCTGGAGGAGCTTTGAGGTCCCTTCCAACCCAAACCAGGCTGGGATTCTACAATTTCAAGGAGCTTTAGACCCTGGGGGGTGAGCAGAGTGTCTCTTTGCAAAGCTGGACTGGAAAAGCTCACTAAGTCTGCACTGCAGAAGGAATTTAGGCTTGAACATGTCAGCAGGGAGCAAAAGTACGTGAGAGCATGAACTGCGCAAGAAACAACCCATGGTTTTCTGTACAAAGAAAGGGGGGTTTCATGGGGCAGAGTACCACAAGGAAGGAAACTATTTTAGCCTTCTTTTAAAGAAAATAGGTTTTGGTTTAACAGAAGTGTTTTCTGACCTAGGAATGCTTTCCTGGTACAGAAGGACCCCATATCCATCTTTGCTTTGATGATGCTGTGCCAACACAGCCTGCAGTGCAAGAGAAAACTTTCCAATTCTTATTGAAAAGGTCAGACTGAACTCAAATGGTTTCTCATTGAAATGCAGCTTAATGTGGATTTGGCTAACTTTCATGGCTCAGTGCCAGGCAGCAACTCCAAAGGTTTGCTCTGAGGAAGGATCTTCAACCTTCCTTTGCTTCAATCCTCTTTATTCAGGGAAGGAGAGTAGAGCAATGAGACTGAGAGATCTTCATATAGCAGAAACTTACAGGGTCTTGCCATGGAGTTGCTATAACTAGCAAGTCAAGATAGCTGTGTCATAGACAACGAGTCTGCTGGTTTGTTGCTGGACAACCTCTCACCTTAAGGAAGGAAAGAGAATTGTCATCCGTTGGTGGGATGAACAGAAAGATGAAGCCATGTGTGCTGCAGAGATGGATGGGTCATATCAACAGTTCATTTCAAGCTCAGGCTGGGACGGACTGGAGGCCAAGCCTTTGCCATCATGGCAAAACCTTTTATATGTCCTCATTTCATGTCTGGATCAGTGAAAGAAGGATGATGACAGTTTGGGAAAGCATCACCACAAGGGCGTTCCTTTATTTTGTTGTATTTCTTTGTTGTTGTTAAGGCGTTAAACCTGATGTATTCCATCAATTCTTCTGCTCCAGGTACTTTGTTAATAGCAGGAGCAAAAAAAGGATGCCTGATTTATTATGTATAGAGCTTTGGAAAACCATAAAAAGTGAAAACTAGACAAGTCATCCAACTCCTCATTAATGGCCTTCAGCAACAGGGAAATGAGACTAACTGTAGTAAAAATGCAAATAGAAAGCAACACAGGAATTCAAGCCTCTGTCTTCGTTACAGAATCAACAAGAAATACATTTAATTCAGGCAGCCAAAAGTTTGAAGTCAGAAAAAAGGAAAACAAGCCCCAGCCTTTCCCATGTGCAGCTCTGGCAACAAGGAAGCCTTGCCAAATTCCTAAACACTTATATCACAATATATACCTCCCCTTGGCCCACAATGGGCTCTAGCAGCCTGTGTCAACAGTGCAGAGAACAGGTCTCCAGGAGCAAAAGGGCAGTCTTCCTCTGGGGCCAGGAGGAGCCTCTTTTATGATGAAAGTGTGACATTATCAAGACCCATTGAACTGAACTTGAGCAGAGTTAAAGTGGGATTTCTGCCCAGTCCTTGCTACTTCTTCCCGGATGTTCCTTTTGCAAGGGCTCAAGCACAGTGGCAGCATCTGCTCTAAGGGCTTTTCAGTCATGCTAAGGAGCAAGGCTGATCAGCAGCTGCGTGAGAAATCCCCTTCAAGATAAGTCCAAGACAACATGCTCTGGATAAATATGGGAACTTGAGCAATTCAGTTGTGATACCAGCTGCTTTTGAGGAATCTCTTACACAGCTCATGACAACTCTTGGCTTTTAAAGACTGAGCTAGTGACATAGAGGAGAGAGATCTCCATGCAGCTGCCTAATCTCAACTCCCTTTGTGGTGAAGCCTGTGCAAACTGAATTTAGTGCAGAGCAAAGGGAGCTCAAACAGGTACAGAGCCCTGACTCACTGTGGTGTGTGTATGTAATTTCTACCTCCAGCTAAAACACGCCAAGGAGAGACTTACCATTTCACAGGGTCTGTGCGCTCTCCTGCCCTGACAGACATCATAGCACTTTCCTACTGGTTTACATGTGCAAATATTTGCCTGGATAAATAGGTTTAGAACAGTTTGAATAAGCTGCACTTTCTCCTCGGAGGCTGGATCCTAGGAAAGAGCTAAGCACAACCATGAAAAGGAAAACAAGCAGGGAAGTTGGCACTGAACAATGCATCAAGGGGTAGAAATGTCCACACTATGTGAGATGTCAGTAGCCTATGGATGTAACAAAAATGTGTTGACGGAGACATTCCCCCAAGCTCAATCTTTATGAAAACTGGTTCATAAACCACTCAGTTGGATACAAACCTTCTCAAAACGCAGGATATCTCCTTTCTCTCTCTTTTCTTTTAGTCAGGAAAGTCACAGACAATGAGCTCAGCTGGAGCAGAACTCCTCCAGGTGGTTCCATACACAGCTGGATGAACTGGGTGGACTCTGTTAGCACTGGACGCTGCCCTGACACAACCTGTGAGGTCCGAAGGCACTAACCAGAAGGAAAGACTTGCCAAACCGTAGTTGGAGATAGACCTTTCTCCCCAACAAGTGTCTCAGGAACCCCAAGGAGTGTCTCCATAAAGCTGTCTGCTTGGCTGCACTGCCACAGTGCTCCTAAGACAGCCCATGGAGCAATGTGGCCTTAGTGCCAGACTCAGAACTGCCATGCAAAGGAAAGACAACTGAGAGGGGTTTGAGCAGAAACCCGCCTGGCCTGATGGAAACACCCCTGGCAATGTGGCACAAGCATCTGAGGTGCAGCAAAGCCAGTATTTTCTCTCTCGTTCCTTGTCCCACAAGGAAGCAAAGGACCACAGTAACACGTGTACTGTAAGATAGGCCTTGAGTTACAATGTTGTGTCTCTCAGGACACAAGGAGAACCCTCACATGCTTCAGAAAACCAAGTGGAGATGTAGTAGGTTATGTAGATCAATTGCAGGCATAGGACGAGGGAAGCAGAAAGTGATATTCCAGCCATTAAACACAGGTTCAAATCTTAATAATGCACAAAGTGAAAGAAATGAGAAGCTTTTAAACTGATGTTATTATGCACTGCAGCAACTGCCAGGAATTAAATGCTAATGTCATTCTCTTGCTTTTATTCCTCTCCAGCTCAGCAACAACCCACTCTCTGCAGTCTCTTCCTACATCTACAACTGTTCCCATTGCACAGATTTGACACCTATTTCTTTAGACAGTGGACCCTCTCCCATCAAAAGACAACATCCTTCCCTCCCCCCCTTCCCCCTGCCAAATGCCTCAAACCCAAGAACTTCACCATGGATCAGCAATATCTCTACCTGAAAGCACCCTTCCTCCCCTGCCCTATAACCCCCCAGCATTAAGCCTGACATGCTGGACCTTAATCTGAGATGCTATTCGTATCATTTCTTTCATACCAGCAATAAAACTGCTGCTTATAAGGATCCACTTTAGGCATTTCAGCTTTCTCAGCCAGGAAATGGTAAAAAAACCCTATTAAAACTATTGCATTTAGTTTTCCTTCATGATTTGCTGCACTTGAAAGGAAGAAACAGTCCAAGGTTGGCCAACTGGAAGCTTGCAGCATGGCAGCTTCCATTGCTTTCCTGCCTCCAGGAACACAGGAATAAACCCAAACTCTGGCTCTGCATTTACACGTCCAGCCTGCAGTCAGCTGCTTTCTCTTACATGCACTCACACCTCTAATTAAACAGAAGATCGTTTCAGCCTTTGGTTGTTTCCTTTGACACAAGCCTATGTTAATTCTGCTCTGTCCAACCTGCAGTTTCACACACCACCAAAGGCAGGAGGATTATGTGGGCAACACATCATTCTCCAGCAATGCTGGTCTTGTTTGGCAGCCCCTGTGCCATCCCCAGATGACTGAGTAGTGCTTCAGTGATGCTTATAATGCAACAGAGCGCATTCAGATACTACAGAAAGTAAACTAGAAATGCAACCAAAGTGCAGGATTGCATTGGGGAAGGGAGGGGGGAAACAATCCCGTGGGGCTGTTAACACCTACAGGCTGTTTAAAACTATAGATCAATATTATAAGGGTGTCCTGCAGTCCACAAACAAGTGCACTGTGCTCTCCTCAGCCACAAGTAATGGTCTTGAACCCTTCTGCAACCATAAGTAACTTTGCTCTCCTTACCTCTGTGAATGGCTGCTGGTTTACAGTCACCATGGGTACTGCACCCAAAATCAGACCACGGCAGAGGTTTAATCACAGCAGGAGTGACAAACATGAAAATGGTGTTAATGTGAAGCAAAGAACCTGGAGAGAGAAGGGAAGAAAAAACCCCACAGCCACTTAAACCCTATTTCCAGGGGAAGAGAAGACCAATGTGAAAAACAGCAAGCCACAAGATCACAGGCAATTACGGGTGACTTTCCTGGCAGTCACAACTTGCAAATCAAGGCCACCTCCTGCCCCGGTGGTTGATTGCCAGGAAGGAGTTCATTAACCAGCGCTAATAAATGCATGTCTGGTCTGGGCTTCAACCAGCCAGCTCCACCTCCTCTTGGCAGCTTCTCCTGCCTGACCTCCTGCAAATGCCCGCAGGCCAAATGGAGCCCAGGGGAAAGTCTGCGGGATGGTTTATCTTGCACCAGGATTAATTCAGCCCGAAAGGATGTCCTGGTGTCCTCCCATCACCTATGGGAAAGCATCGAATCTTTCTCTTTGCTTCTTATTTCTTCAGCCTTCCCTCCACATCCTTGATCTTTCCTGTTTTCCTGCAGTCACCTTCATGCCAAAGGCTCCCAGCCAGCTCCTTTTCTCTTTCAGATGATATTTGTAAGCATTTATTTTATTTAACATGTTGCTCATTGAAGTTTTTCCAGTTCATGTGTCTTATTTTAAAACTACAATTCACAAAACAGCCTAATGCTCCAAATGGTGCTGAACCAAGTGGAATAATTCCCTCACTTGTTCCAAGCCTCTGCTGGAGTCCAGAATTATACACTTGGAAAATTATGATTGTTTTTTCCCCTTCCTTTTTTAGTCGCACAAGATGTGTGAAAGACAGGTTTGATAAAGGACAGAAACCAGCCAAAACTGTAATTACCACAGGCAGAAAAGGATTCAGAGAAAACATGATTTTATGATTAAGGCATTGGAGTAGAAATGCAGGAATTTGTATTATTTTTGTGGCTCTGCCAAGCCGCCTCGCTCCAACCTTTGCCGAGGGAGTTAATTCCTCTGTGCCTCAGATAAAATACTTTGGCACTTCCCTGTTTTACAGCTCCTCCTGTGGAAACACATTCATTCCCATTGGTGAGATGTTAACTACACCGGTACCCGCGGAACCACGCCAATGAGGACAGTTGCAATCATCTGGCTGAATTCAATCATCTCTTTTCAAAGCATATGCATCTTTAATCACAGGCACACGGGATATAGCGGCACTGCTCAGCTGACCGAAGTGTCAATTCATATTGCACTGGAGATGTGTGAAGTCCAGAGCAATTACAGCAACTCCCAGGCTTCCATATTGATGCTAAGTACACACACGAGGATGGTCTGGGGCTAAAGCACCTCCCATAAGCTACTAAGAAACACTACTAAAGGCATACCCATAGCTTTTAGAATAACCTTTGGAAGCAGGATGCCAGAGGAGCCAGGGAGATGGGAGTTGTGTAAGTTTGTGATGAGGACACTGAACTTTCAGGGTCAATTCCATTTCAGAACCCTTGAGCAACAGCTCACATGGAAAAGCAGGAAGGTCGAGCCCGACAGAATAAAGCCACATAAGGAGAATCACTGGAGGCACATGTGAAGGCAGCTGCCTTCACCCAGCACTTCAGTGCCTTGCTGGCAGCTTTGGGCACAGACTAAAGCATATTCAGAAGGTCTTTTATGCTGCCACCATGAACCATGCTTGCCTCATGCACTTGCATAGAAGTTGCTGCCACCGTGTCTCCAGCCCAGGGAGAGAAAGCAAGCTCACGGATGTCTCCCTTCTTTCCCTCCCAAGCACCAAAGAGTGGGAAGGCAGCTATGTCAACCGATCCCCCCTTCCTTTTCATTGCTTTAATAAATTAAGCTGAGCAACAATAGAGATGAGAGAAAGCAGGACAATGTGGTAAATGTAGCAGAAAGAAATTTGAATTGTAATGAGGAAAGCTAATCAGGAAAAGAATGGACTATAGGAAAAGCACTAATGAGTTTCTAAATAAATTCAAAAGGTTAATATTGTTCTATCTAGCAAATACGAGAAGAATCCTAATGTGAAATTAAAGGCCTCACTCCAATGCCCTTGTGGCCACATGTTAGAGCCACACAATCCACCCTCTCTATTTACCTATCTGGCCACCCCAGCCTTCTGCTGCCTCTCATAGATGGCTGTTGCACATGGGATCCCTTCAGATGAGCTGCATCTCTCTGTCTCTTATGTTTCTGTATATCAAATGCTTGATCCAAAGTGCAATAAGTCAATGGACAGACTCTCTTTGACTCACATATTGTGCAGCAAGATTTTTGTGACTCATTTGTGGTGGTATTACCAAATCAGTAATCAAAATGCTGTTTTCCAGCCACGAGAGATATGTGTGTATTTGTGAAGTGCAGGATGATGTAGTTTTCAAGCACACTTATAATCACCTCTATTACCAGGTGGATTACCACGGCGAGTAAAAAGCCACTGAGGAAAGAGTAAGTAAAAATAAAAGCTTATACAAATAAAAAGCTGGAGGGTTTTTGTTTGTTTGCTTGTTTTAATTTATATGATGTCAGTAGGTCAAAATAGAAACCTGAGACTTCCTAGATATAATCAAAACTGAGAGTATTGAGTCCTTTATGCATCTCTTTACAAAATGCAGGAAAAATTGTATTGCAGCCAAAATAAGGTATTTTTATGGTGAGAAAAGCAGCTTTTTTTCAAAGAAACAAAAAAGACCCAATTCCCAGCACAGTAATAGACTTGGAGGCTTTTATAAGAAGATCTGCTCAACTATTTTCTTGCTTGAAGGAAATGGTACTATTATAAAATTTAACCCTGAATATAAAAAACCCGAGAATGAGATCATTCTGTGGGGAGGAATCTGAGTGTATTTGTGTGCATGGCTGTCCATCTGTCTTCTGAACTGCAAACCAAACCTAGAGGGAGGAGATGAGGGCAGCTGCGTATTCATGTCCCTCCCAGATCGCACCAGGGCAGGGTATGCGTTAGGTGCAGTCCCGGAGCTGAGTTATGATCCAGCCACACCCCCAGCAGTAAATCCATGTGCACACATCTCTGTGCACAGCCAGTGACTCACAGCCCAGGTCTGTGCACCACTGCCCTGGCCCAGGCAGCAGCCATGGCCAGATCCCCACATGTGCGCTCCCAAGAAGTGGAGCTGCGACTGTTCCAAGCTTGAGCATCAAACAATCTGAAAGGGTCCTTGGGCATTGAACAGGCTTTGTAGGGAAGTGTGGAGTCACCGTCCCTGGAAGTGTTCACACACCGTGTAGATGAGGCCCTCAGTGACATGGGTTAGTGGTGGCCTTGGCAGTGCTGGGAAGCAGCTGGACTGGATGAGCTTTAAGGGCTTTTCCAACCTTTAGGCTCAACCAATAGTTGGTTCTTTAATTCTATCACTTACAGAAAATGGAAAGAATTAAGATGTGCACCTTTTTCCCTTCAGGCGTGTGAATTATTCTACAGTTGGAGTAATGCTCCCGTGCCAAGACCGACCATCCTATGTATTATTCACGGGGAACCTTGCAAAATGCTGCTCAGACACTCACCTGCCATGAATAATACTGCTTGAGAGACAGGTTGAATACTCTAGCTTTTTAATTCTCCTCCTCCTTTTAGGGAAGGCAGGCATACATGCACTGCACTGAGAGGCAGCACAGCAATGATGCTTGATAGAGGCTTCAGTGGAGTTCAAGCCTGGTAGGCAAAGACTGACAGCAGAAAACCTTGCACCCAAGAGACAGGAAGAGTGGGAATGCATGGAGACAGAGACTTGACAGTCAAGACATGTAAACTCTTTGCAAGTAACCCTTTGAATGTCAGTAGAAGGTGTGCACTTACCCTCACATCAGTTATGGAGGGCTTCTCAGTGTTTCCAGGCCAACACATGAGGGCAGTAAGATGGAAAGCAGTGGAGCAACTTGTGCTCCTGAGCCGAAGGTAGAAGTTTCATGGCTGAATGTTTCTGGCCTTCATTTGTCTGTAAAAGCTTAAATGCACAAATATTTCTGAGACAAAGAACACTGATGGAATTGCCAACTGGGAATAAACAGGTCAGCTCAGCATAACCCTAATGTCCCTCTAGATCATGCCAGCCCATCACCTGCATCTACTGGCCTCATTAGCAGACTGCTGAGTGTGGGAAATATGGAGAGGATCGTTTTAAAAGGTTTTGTGTGCTGTGCCCATTGGGATCCCTCCAAGACCGAGTCTGAAGCAGGCAGTGAAATGGGAGAATCCATCATGTTAATTCTTCTGCAGCCTGAAATACCTGAACTAACTAATGAAACAATGAAAGCCCCATCCAGCCATGGCTTTGCTTTTGCAGCCCTCATAAAAGCCCCAACAGGAAGAACCCAACGCTGCCACGTTCTGTGCCACAAACCTTCTGCAGGTTCATTGGCTCAGTAATATCCTGTAAGAAGATATGAGGTCTTCCCCTTCATGAGCTTTTGTCCAGTGGCCTGATGGAAGAGCAAACAGGATGAGGCAGCAAACAAAGCTCACTGCACACTGCTGAATGCTGAAAGCCTTTCAATATTCCTTCACACATGTTTTCTGCACAACATCTTTTGCTTTAAGTTGCTCATCCACTCTTACAATGATACATCATTGCTAGTCCCTCATTTTGCAGACAGGGAAACTGAGGCCCTGCTTTCATCAGAGGGGTAGAAGCAAAGTCAGGTCTAGACCCTGTGTCACATCCAACCCCAAGACTGAGTTTTCCTGCTTATTTTGCAGGTGAGCTGAGGTCTCTGCCTCCTACACAGCAACACCAGGACTTGTAACCTCCCAATTTTTCCCTCACCCAGATGAGCCAGAGGACCTGAGGATGTGCAGGGGAGCCCCCTCCCACAGCAGCACACAGAATTCTGCATGAATTCTACTTACCATCTAAGCCCCAAGAGCAAACCAAGACCACTGCAGAACTCATGAGAATTGTGTGTGAGAGGAGTACAAGGCTCCGTGAACCCGCTGCAAGCAAAGGAGGGAGAATGTAAATATTTCATACTAAAAATGCTGATGTTCACTTTTGGGCTCACCAACACCAAACTCGTCTAATACTAAGACATAATATTTGCTAAATGGAAATCTCTGAGTCCATTTTTGCTCCTGACACTTTGCAGCCCTGTTGCTTTCTGGCTCTTTTGTTTCCTATTAAGTTTTGGCATGATGGGTAAAACCAGTTGAGGGAAAAGCGGTTGAGGCTTACAACCCCTTGTAGCTCTAATCTGGGCTTCTCTAAGCTTCTGCCCATGCTCCTGATGCTATTTTATGTTATCCTCTTCTCTCTAACACACTAAGGTGTGCAAACAGTGAGAGCTGCCATCAGCAGAGAGCTGCTTCACTGATGTTTTCCCCATCAGGTTATTGCTGTTGCAGTGGATAAACATGTGGGCTTGCCTCACCAGGACAGGCTGCCCTGCCTCATTTCCCAGAGTGCAGCAATGATGAGGCAAAAGTTAATGCAACTCCAGCACTGTTCACTGCCTGGATGGATCCACCTCTGCAGTCCAAGAGTAGGGACCAGAGCCACCAGCAGTGCCCTGGGCTGGGGCAGGCTCTGGGAGCAGTTCCCTCTCATCTGACTACTAAGTCCCAGACACGTCTGGAACATCCCTGGGCTGAGGCTTTCCTGCCCTGCTCCCAGAATGAGGAATCCTGCTGGAGAGGAGGAGATGGGGGAAAAGTTACACTGGGTTTCTCTTGCCTCTGCCCAGCATCAGCTGAAAGCTCTGAGGTCTGGGAAAAGCAGCTTGGTAAAGGTCATGATCTGAATGCAGATTATTCATGGATGTGAATTTGTCTGATGAATTATTCTCCAGCTCTAATTCATGAGGCTGGCTCTACTGAGCATGGATAGGATGCGCCTCTGCAGCTACTCTAGATACAAAGCAGGGCATTGAATAAGAACAGTCTCTTGCTTTGAAAGCATAATATTTTATGTGCCACAAATATGCTAATTATTTCATTTCACACTCTGTGCTAACGAGAAATACAACCTGAGCAAGGTGTGTTTTCGTGTAGCTGATTACTAGGTAGCATGTCACAATTGATATCTTAGCCTTCAGACCCTGCTGCAGCGTTTCCTGAGGCTCTTACCTAATTTTGATCACACAGTAATGGATTTTGAGTTGCTTACAAACATGTAGGCCTATCATCTGTCAGCCATGTCCCCACGCTGCTCATTATTTGTGCCTGCTGAGCAAATTCCTTTGGCAGGTTTGTCAGAACATGCAGTGATTTTTCTGGTGCTTCTAAATAAATAAATACTAAGAGGCAGTGAAGAACCAGTCTGGTTTCTGGACTCTATAAACCAGATTCAGATAATACAAGCAAACCCAGAGCCCCCTTATCATTTAACACGTCTTCTTGTCTGAAGCCACACTAGTCCTGCTGTTAATGCTATGGAACTCCTCATTCTATGTTCTGTCACTGTGGTCTCTGCTGAGCACAAGCTCCCATATGGAGAGACCACAGCATTTTCAATGGGATCTGAGGAGGTGATTAAAATCGATTCTGTCTGATACAGGTAGATCTAGTTAGAGCTGATCTAATTACACAGGAATTATGGGAATCGCCTCCAAGGAGGAAGGCATGAGGCCTTGCTCCGAGAGGAATAACCTGCAATTCACCAAAGCAAGAGGGCTCAGAGGTACAGACCTAGGACTGCAGCAGGTAATTCAGGGGGTCCCAGGGGCTCAGGGGTGCACTGCTACGTGGGTCATTAAACTGACTTGAAGGGGGGTGCCCAATCTGGTGAATGGAAGCAAGTGCTTAATGCTGAACTTCTGTGCTTCTGGAGGCTGAGGCAATATGAACACCTCAGCTCGGGTCCATCTCTGACATAAGCAGCTCTATGGAGTTATCCCTTTCCTGACAAGTGCTAGAAGTGTCTCCGGAGGCTTTGAGCCACACATGATGCTTGTACCTGAGGTATTTTGCCATAACAAAGGAGGCAAATTGACTGTGGGTGTTTGGGACTGTTGCTTGGGTTAGTGCCCGAGTCCAGCATCAGCACAGAGAACTGGAAGAGATGGAGAAACCAGAAAAGCTATTTTAACAGTGAGTGCAGCTCTCTGGATCTCCTCAGCAGCTCAAGTGCACTGTTGGTTCAGGACAAACACTCAATTTAACTCTTATCCAAACTCCCAATCTCTTTTGTCACCGGTTATTTTACAAGGCACTGAGCAACAGAGCTCTGAACTTACATTCAAAGACACAGACACAACACAACACAAAGCTTCCCCCACACACAGCAATTCTCCCAGCCCAAACTCCTGACAAACTTTAGATCCTGCAGAAGTTCAAACCCAGAACAAGCCAGGAGGAAATTCCAGAACTATGGAAATAATGGCATCTAAACATTACAAACACATTGCCAAACATATCAGGGCAGATCAAACCCCAGGACAGGTCACACCAATTGATGTAAGCCTGTTGCAAAGAGCTTCCTTTAGATCTGTGTCCCATTCTCTTCACCATCTCATCCTGTCACCTGTAAAATTGATTCTTCACTTATTCTACAGATGGAAGAAACCAAAGCAAGCAGGGCCTAAGCCAGGCATTTTTCCTGGCCATGTCCAACCCTTAGAGCTCATTAGGAAAGTTGGATGCAATCATCCCTTTGGAAAGGACACATCTCGTGAATGAGAGCTGATGAGAAGATTCTCTCCCAAACGTTCTCTTGGTTTGGAATAGAAGGTCCAAAAGCTATTTTTAAAGTTCAAATTAAAAATGCTCAGTTAGAGGAATTAGTTTTTAAATTGCAGGAAATCATTCGTTCTGCTCAGCTCAATAAAACTGAACATGAGCAAAATGTCCAGACCCCAGCTCCTCCTGCTTGGAAATCACACGTAACTTATAATGTGTTATCCGAGCAGGTGTTGTCATCTTCCTCCTCATCCTTCTCTTCACCACTGCTTGTTGAGAGCAGTTTTCCCATTATTAAGTAACTAGTTTGGGTGTTTCCTCCCACACACAAGTACCTCTCACAGATCAGCAGCTCACTGAGCACCATTTCCACATGGACATGCAAAGAGCCATGCAAGTGCTTACCTTCTCCTTCACCGCGATGGTAAATCCACAGCAGGGTCACTCAGAGGGGTAACAGGATGGACACAGGATGTGTTCCCTTTCCACTCACCATGGGGAAGGACTAAAAGCGAACAGAGGATGTTTCCTGATCCCCTGATCCATGCTTTCTGTACAGAAGGATCCCTGTGCTGCTCTCAGCTGTGAGCATGATGCACTCCTACACTGAGAAAAGTAACCTTGACTGACTCCAGGTACCTACCCGAAGTCAAAATCCACCTTGGGCCTCATAGCCCCAAGACAAGGTTTAGGTATGAAATCACCACATTTTAGAAGCACCCTTCCCCTGCAGCCAAAGCACCACCAGCTCAAGTAGTATTGTAGTGGCAGGGTACACAGAGCATCCCCAGGACCCGTGGGGATACTGTGGAAAGTTTTAGCACAATAAAGATGCTTCCCCTGTTGGAAATATGAATGCCTGGGGCTTTCTCTTCTACATCTTAATTTTCCACTCATCTCCTCCACAGTTTAAAGACAAAATGGATCCAGTGGGCTTAAGAAGGAAAACAAGAGAAAGAAAAGCATAACCCCTTCCACATTTATTGCCCCCAACCCTACTCAACCTAATGATTTCCACAGTGAGTCCTTCCAAATGCAGGAGGCATTGTGCTTGCACACATGCCAAGAGCAAGCCAAGGCCCCTTTGACACTCCAGAGAACACTGGGGTCTTTGTGGGCACAAAACCACACCTCCAGCTTTCCACACAGACCTCGGAGGGGTTGTGAACAGGAAGGACAAGCCCAGCAGATTGTGGATGTTGCAGGACTTGGAGCTAAGCATCAGCTATTGCAGTGGAAGTAAATCAAAAAGCACCGACAGGTTTAACTCTCAGCAGGACACGTTATGCTGTGGAGTGTACGTGTGGGAAATAAAGGATAAACTGAACAGATGAAACTGCTTCAGACAGCATCTTTATCCAACCAGCAGAAAATCAGCTGCTCAGCACTGGGCTTAGTTTATTTGTAAGAGCTGGGCAGCCTGGTGCAGAAATGCAAAGGAGGGTCCCTAAGATTCATTTGCACCATTGTTCTGTGCTGGCTTGAGATAGAGAGACTGGTGCTTCAGCAAAACAGGCTCGGGAGAAAGGAAACCATCGCTGCCCTCCCTCAGGAGCCTTGTCTAAGCCCCAGCACTAAACTATGGATTTGTTAGCTTGAACGTCCCCTTGGATCTCATTAACCACCATGGGTTAGGTGGGGACGAGGAGGCTCTCAGGTGCCTTGTGAGGCTTATTGACTGCACTTGGCCTCCCTTCCCCTGTGCTGGGTCACAGCCTGCCTCTGCAAAAGCATTTCCTGCCTCTCCCCAGCCCCTCCTGCAGACAGGGTTTGCCTCAGAGCAGTGCCAGCCCCTGCTACTGGTGTCCAGGGCTGTTTGGCACTCAGGTGACTATTGCCTATACCCATACTGAACCCACAGAGAAACCGAAAGCAGTGAGCTAAGGAGAAAAACTCAACGGGAAAAGGCTTCCCTCGCATGGGAACGGCATGTGAAATTTACACCCACAAACCCACATCATAATTACCCAGGCCTTCTGCTTGCACAGTAATTACACTTGAATGGTTTAAGGAGGAGGAAGAGTCTTGCAATCAGCACGGTTGGTCTTCTATTCAACTCCTCCTCCTTAAGTTCCTCTCTCCTCTGCAGTAAAGGATACCCTCTGGCTGTGACCCTTGAGGACCTGCTCCAGGTCTGTGGGATGCAGCTGCTGAGGATGGGCTGTGGGGAACTGCGTGCCCCATCCCATACACTCCATCCCTGATCCCGGGACCACCACGCAGGGAGCAAGCAGTGCCATGGGCAAGCAGCATTTAAATGCACTCTCCAGCTCCACCTCATTGGCTTCCGGTCTCTCCTGTCTGCATGAGAGGAAATTCCTGCATTCCCTAAATCAATGGGCAACTGCTGCGCAGGTCCAGCTGAGTCCCAGCACAGGGGCTGCACCCGCAGAGGTGGGACCGTCCCCCACCATGCTCGGTGGCAGATGAGGAGGCTCCCAGTGTGGGCAGATGATGCTGGGGCCCTCCCTCACCTCACTTCAGACACTGATACAAGCTCCCAGCTTGAGGCGTTAAGACTGAACCCCCAAGGACAGCTGGATCCCAGCGAGGGCTGACTGAGGAGCTAGAGGCAAAGCCACTCCGTGGCAAGCTGGCCAGCACCGAGGACGAGCGCTCCAGCCATGTATTATTTGTCCATCTTCAGGTCTCTCACGTTCCCTTCCATCAGCCTTGGCTGGCCCAGCACCAGCTCCGGGCTTGCAGCCTGCGGTCCACACCTACAGCCCCAGCTTTGCCATCTCCATGCTTGTTCGGAGGCAGCCGGGTCCTGCCACACTGGTGACACACATTGCAGGGGTCACACAAGGCAGTGGGGCAGGACACAGGTACCTGTGCACACACCCCGAGCCAGGGCTGGCTGCCACTGTCAGTACTCACCAGCACCAGTGCTGGAGCATCCTCCAGCCCTTGACGGGCTGACAGCAACACGTAGGTGACAGGTTTCATATTTTCTGTGGGAAATGGAATTCAATCTCACACAAATAATTGTGTTTGTTTTCCCTACAGGTTCCAATCAGGCAGAGCCAGCTATTGAAAAAGCCAAGCACTCATCAAATCTGCTTCTCCTCTCATTCTCAATGCCGTAGGTTCCAAATTTTTCTCCTGGATGGGTGATTCTAACTTAAATACTTGGGCATCAGCTGTACTCCAGCTTTCAGGGGATCAGATCAAAGCTGGGGCAGCAGATGTCTTTATACACACGAACAGTGGGTTTTAAACAGCCTTTTTGTTGCAATGAAAGAGAGGAGAAAACCAGCAGTTCTGAAACTGAGTTGGCAAGATGACCTCAATCTACTTTACCCCAGCAAATCGGTTGCTTTAAGGGCTGCTGTGCTTTTAAGAGCACACACATCTTTTCCTGTTCCAAAGGGATAGTGATGCTATGAAACAGCAAAGGAAGAAGCTGGTCCCTGAGGCATGGCCAGCCTGCGAACAGCCTCACACCCATTGCTGGTGCTTGGAGCACCCATGGGTGCAGGTGGGGACCTGAGACCCCAGAACTCTGCTTTGCGGGCCCTTGGAAAGAGCTTTGCGGTGTGGGAAGGAGGGTTCAGTCCTGCGCTTGCTGTGCGTGGGGCTCTGTCCCCCTCTGGTGACTGGTTACGGAAGGGACGGAGCTGAAGGAGCTGCTCAGAAAGCCACAGCTACGGCTCAGCCACAGGCTGGGGCTGGCATCGTCCTGGGCTGGGTCAGGCTGCAAAGCAGCGCCAGTAGAGAGCCATGGCCATAGAATGGCTGCAAACAGGGAGTAAAGAACATCCTCGATGAACAATGCTCCGTTAAAAACGCAGCTCAGTGCCATGGAACCTCCTTGGGGCAGGGGCCGAACTGAGGCTGGTTTGGGTTGGAAAGGACCTTAAAGCTCCTCCAGCTCCAACCCCTGCCATGCGCAGGGACCCCTTCCACTGGAGCAGCTTGCTCCAAGCCCCTGTGTCCAA